>JAZGTJ010020208.1:0-10511 GCA_036877575.1 Botia almorhae
TAACACACACCAATATATTATTCATTGTACGGTTTTATATGACTAAAATGTATTTAAGGCATCTGCTAAAAAACAAGAAATTAAAATTTTGATCAAGAAATCGCATTTATGAGGTGAGAATATGACGTGTTAGTGTGTCATCATTCGAAGAGTTGTTGGGTGTTGTTGTGTTTAAACGCATCTGTTGAACAGAGCATCTGTACAACCAGACAGCTTCAGAGGACTCGTGTAATTTATAAGGGCAGTTTCATGATGATACATCATACTTGTCATATGATCATAGTTGTATCGATCTTAGTTGTCATTTTTTAAGGATAGGGGAGGATATTTTCCCCTATTTCAGAGAAGTAAAATCAGTGTTCAAGTCTAGAAACCACATGAGGACAAGTAAGTGAGAACCGATTGAAATGGTTCTGAACCTGTCAGACAGGCTGCTGCATCTTGATCTTTCAGATACTGCTGAGTTCTGATGTAGTGCACATGTAAGCCTGCAGACAGGAGCTCAGATTGACAGATCGTCTGGTTGACAGATGTTTCATTTCCTGATCATTCACAGTTCAGTTTGAATTCAGTTTCTGAGACATTTCTGAGTTGAACAGTTTTAGATTTACATATTTACAACTGGGTGGAAGTTTGGCCATTTTCAGACTGACACAGATAAGAGAAGCGAAAGAGCCCGACCACAACATCCTGTTTGTGAATCTTATAACACTGCCTGTTATGACAGGAAGACTGCAGTAAAAACAGTGAATGTGAGCTTCAGTACTGTGTGAGATCTCATGGTCATCTCACTCTCTCTTCACCAGAATAAACATTCAGAAAAGAAATGGCCCATGGAGTAACCAATCAGCTTGTGCCATGTGAGAGAGAAGGAGGCGGGGCCAAACAGGATGCAGGACTGCAGCTGTAGCACGCCATACTGACTGATGGTTTGTTTGGTTCTGATCAGAGATTTGAAATCTCTCACCAAACAAATCTGCATCCGAACATCTGCTCACCGCCACATCACGCTAGTGGGGACAAAAGCTGAACATTTTTGGGGGGTGGAATGTGACCCTCAAAACATTCAGAAGTCAATGAGGCTTGATAACATTATAGCAGACTGGAACTGTGTAGAGTTTAAAGGTAATTCTACTGAAGCTGTGGAATTTAAACTCATGTTCTTACTGGTTGGCCCAAGCAGGAGATGTTTCTATCATAACATGCGTCCACATGCTGACTAATGTAACGAAAACAGAATGTGTGCCTGCGAGGCAGGCAAATACACACACACCTCAGATTCATTGAGCTGGGTGTGTAAAGCAGTTCTCAGTCAGAGCACAGCACACATCCTTATCTTTTGAGTTTATCAAGACGCAGGCAATTTATGAAGGACAGGATTTTTTTAAACAAAGTGCAGTGATGCAAGCAGCTGTTTTAAATTCACCTGTGTTGTGATTTAACTAATGACAATGAATAAATGAACAAGCTCGTCCTATATAGCTTTCTATATAGCCTCTATAGCTTCTAAAAAGCCTATATAGCTTTCCTGTATCTTAGTGGTTAGAGCATGGCATTAACAACGCCACGGTCATGGGTTCCAACGCAGAGATTATACTATACATTGATTCTGAGTATGTGCAATGCAATCTAAGTTGCTTTGGATAAAAGCGTCGGCCAAATGCGTAAATGTCTTCCTAAACTTTGTATCTGTATTATGCAGCAAAATTTGTAATCTGTATTATGCAGTAAAATCTGTATTTGTTTCACATTGCGGAATATTCTGATGAATGTTCTGATGGTTGTAGAGCATACAGTCTAAATAAAGGTTCTCTATCCTAATGGAGATGTGCTGTATATGTAGGCAGAAACTCATTTGCCAGTCAAAATGAAAAGAAAATAGTACATTCTGCACAGCACAGAAACACTAAAAACTTTGCTGCCTTAAAGCAACTCGACTTTACAAGTCATTTCAACTCAGTATTTTAAATCGTGACTGGTTTACTGAAATGTCATTTTTAAAAGTTTAAGTTTAACAACAAGTTAACAGCAAAACAGTAAGTTAATATCTCTTGTGCAGTCAAGTTGATTGAACTTAAAAATAAGGCAGCCAAGTTTTTTACATTGTCACAAATATGATAATGCTTAAATTACTTTAAATTTCAATTTTATTTCTATAGCACTTTTTACAATGTTGCATTGTTTTAAAGCAGCTTTACATACAATGAAAATAAAAACTTAGAAAACAGGAAAATTATGAAATGTACAACCCAGAATACAAAACACATGATATTACAGCTAATTTAGTTGTTCATTATAAGACGTATATCAGTAAAACTAATTAGGGATACGAAGATTGTAATTGGTTTATGAATATAAAGTTAACTGAACTGATGGTAACTAAAACACATTTGGAATTTAAATAAATGAACGTGCATCAGAAATACTTGTCATTGTGTGTGAAGATTCATACCTCTCTCATTTCTGTAGACTGTGCAAACTGTATAAAAACAACTTACCACAGACATCCAATTTACTGTTCAAATTCTGTAAATCGACATACTGTTTTAGAGGTTGTTGTATTTAGGCTACATTAATGACAATTCGTAGCAAAACGTCTCTTCTAGTAATAAGCTGAAGCTAACAGGATAACAACCAGAAAATGTTGACATTGCAATTGACTTGAGTTTAAAATAAACTGTTAGACGAAGAACTTGTATCCCTTGTCCGGTTTCACTTTATGTTTTCACCAAGTGAACAACATTTTCTTGGCCAAATTTTGGCAACGTCAACAGAAAGAATCTCATCAGATGTGCCAGCACCACTGTTTTGCTAGCCAAACCGGAAGAATACACTGCTTCAATTCCGGTGTCAGAAAGATAATCAAGAAGTCCATCACATTTCAACTTGTTGGGGTGTTTTGGCTGTAATCTTAAATTGGTATCTACAAAAAACACTTTATAGATCAACAATATAGCTCCAAGCAGACTAAGAAGAGTTATCGGAACAAAAAGGTTCATATTGATCAATGTTGTTACAGGGGTGAGAGATTCCAGCATGCACTGCAGCATGAGGAAACAATGTAGTTACTGTTTTGGCATCATTGCTGTGTGGCTCATCTTTTGATTTAACGAGGTTTGTTGATTGTCACCATTATGGGGTCTATGTAATAAAAAATAAGTAAGGTAGGTAAGTATGGTGTTCTGATCTTTACAAGCAAAGTTTCCATCACAACTGCAGAAGACTGATTTGTCTGTCAGTGAAGCGTCATGTACAGAGAACTACAGTACCACACACATATTCAGCAGCACTGACTTCTCTAGTTCACACACACACACCCACAGTGCTGAACTGACACTGTGACTTCCTGTCTCTGACAGGAAGTGGGGAAACTGTAAAGCATCATGCAATCTAAATATTCTCCTGTGATCTTATTTCCACTCATCCTGTCCTTTCTTCTATAACCTCTTTTTTGGTTTAGATCCCTTTTAGGTGGTTTGCACACACACAGTTTCCCCAGTGTAATATGTTCTTATTAGGTAAACTTGGAAGTGATCAAATGTGGGTGAGATAATGCAAAAGTGTGAAGGACAGAAATCTGTCTGTAGTTTACATCACCTGCTTGTGCACAAAGACCTGAAAATGAAACGCCAACGTCATCTACTGACCGACGGTGTAGCTCCAAAAACAAACTTTTACAGAAAGTTTCATTTAATAATAAATCAAAATGTCCAGTGACTAGTAACCCAAAGCTAAATTTGAAGCTACAGTGCACAAGCCATGTGGAACACTTTAACAGATGTGGAACTGGCACCTATGAACTTATGTGAAAGAGAGCATCTGAAATCTCTGCCTGTGTGTGTCAACTGCTTAAACTCTCTTTAACTGTTATTTGCAGAGACTGGGGCTGTACAAGGAACACTGTAATAGTCTCACACACACACACACACACTTCCGCATGTTTATCTGTTGACCCGTTTTAACATGCAAGGGAATTTTCTGAGGAATGTACATCTGCTAGTGTAGTTTACAGGTGTAGTGGCAGCAGCGCCCTCTTCTGACACACAACACAAATTAATTCTAAAACTGCAAGAACAATTCAATCACTTCATTATGCCACGCACAGATTGGATTGGTTGATGGCTCTGTATGATCACCAGTAAAGCACAACACTGCTAAAGAAATGTTAGTGTTCCCAGACAACATTTACTGTCAATAGAGGAAGTGGCAGAACTTCAACTCCTGTGATGGCATCACAATAGACTTTAGGTTTACTTCAGCAGTTCAGAGGGATTTCAAAACACAAATCTCATCAAAGGCATAACCTCCGAGTCATGGACTCAATTCCCTGCGGAAAGCGAGCGCGTGCGGAGAGCGACCCCAACTTAAATACTTGCATTTTAAAGACCGAAACAGTCAAACCTATAAAAAGCAAAAAAATGTGATTCTTTTTTTTAAGACCCCCCCCCCNAAAACGTTTTAGGACCACCATCTTTTATTGGTAAAGACATGCACATGCCAGGCACCAGTTGACAGAACATTTTGCTGCAAAATGGTCAGATTACACAGACCAACAGCACTGGGTAGATACTAAATGCACCAAGAGTTCATCTTAAAACACTCTGAATAAATGGTTATACCTCGGGCCTAGCCCAACAGCAGCATCCTGGCTGAAGTTGCCATGTGTAGGAGATTCCTCAGCAACAGCGTCATCCTGGCTGAAGTTGCCATTTACAAAACCAGCTTCCTCAGCTGCAGCATCCTGGCTGAAGTTGCCATTCACAGAACCAGCTTCCTCAGCAGCAGCATCCTGGCTGAAGTTGCCATTCACAGAACCAGCTTCCTCAGCAGCAGCATCCTGGCTGAAGTTGCCATGTGTAGGAGATTCCTCAGCAGCAGCATCATCCTGGCTGAAGTTGCCATTTACAAAACCAGATTCCTCAGCAGCATCATTCTGGCTTAATGTGCAATGTGCAAAGGTCAAAGCTACAACTTAAAAGGGGAGAAAGGAACAAGGATGACATTAAACTCAGGGTATAAACCCAATAACAACAGATTTGTTTGATGAACAAGCCATAACAGTCATTATAGACAAAACAAGATTACTCACTTAGCAAAGCAAGAATGTGCATGCGTGTTGTGACAAGATAACATGAAACCCTTCATCTCCAACTGCATCATTCCAGGTAGAGTCCAAGGAACCAGTGAGCCACACACTGAAATAAAAGAATGACCTTCTCTCACACACATAACGCAAACACATTACAGAACAACTTCAAACTGCTTATACAGCAGAAACACACACCATTCAATACCAGTTGAGAAACAATCACCAGAACAACAAGCTTACTCAAGCTCAACATTTTAGCACAAGTCTGAGACCACCAGAGTCTCTTACACGCACTCATTAATGCTGACCTTACACCAGGACTTATAAAACCAAACAGAGAACCTGGATCCTCATTACCTCATTGAGAGGACAACTAATTAATTAGAGCAATAAATAACATATCACATTGGGCCTCGTTTAAGAAACAAACATACGACAAAAAACTGGACATATGGCCACAAATATAAAGTTTTCATTTCAAGGCAAAAATAAAACAGATTGTAAGCAAATATCTGTATTAATTCCAGTATTAGCAGCAGAGGGCGATCCTCATAAAATGAAACAGCGTGACGTAGGTTCACATTTTCTATGTCGTAAACTGGATATATGCACACCATAGTTTAAATGAGTTATGCGCTCATAGTACAATTCTTACATGATCTTGCGTCCCCCACACAGTATTCAGATTTCGTCTCTTAGATATTCAACAGCAGCAAACCCACTGATAACATCCCATCCCAACACAACTACAATATTATCATATTATTACACAAAGCATTATCAAAAGTCGTTTATTTGTCATTTGCACAACATTTAACAAAAAAATGGGAAAAACTGGGGATTGAAATGCTTATGACGAGGCTCAGACATACAGTGACAGACAGGAAGAAAAAACTACACATATTAACATAGACATACATAAGAAGACACTGTCAACTTAAAGTGACATGCACAATGGAGACAAACAAGTGGCAGTTCTATAAGGAGAGCAGCCGCATTATGAGCATAAGAATATCAGAAAGGTAGATGTCCATTAATGACTAACGACTAAAGTAACGCAATAATTATCGCGTTAGTTGAAGTGAGCGACTTTCCATCCAACAAGTTACAGTATTAAACAAACAACCAAACAAGCTTAACGTTGTACTTGCTAACATGGGGGGCTCGTTTTTTCCTCACAAATCAATGGCTCAGCGTCCTCTGTATTAAAGAGAAAGAAACCAGTTCATCAGAGTGAATAAAATCCTTCCCAAATACTGCAGAACCTTGTTCTCTTACCGGACTGCGCGCAGGTGAAGTGAAGAGGGGAAACAGTGTTGCCAACGATTTCTAATGGAAAGTAGCTAAAGTGTGCTTGAAAAGTCGCCGAATGGCGTCACATCTTAATTTGCATATCGATGACGTCATTTATTCGTCAGTTTATGTTCTCTGACGAAAACTATATTTTTACTATATGGTAAACTCAGTTGCAATTGTTGTAACACAGCAGCCGCAAATTTACCCGCTACAGGAAACATGGTTAATTTTCGTAAGTAAACACAGAGGTCACAGGTTAACACTGACACATTGATTCTGACAGCTGCGTAATGTCACGCCCAATATCAAATCCTGGCCTCTAAAAGATCGTAATTCCGCATTTATTTTTTATTGTCATTGTAACTGTGTTTTCTGTAATGCACACAACCATTCACAGACGTGCACTCGTTAATCAGTAAAGAATATCTAATTTATAATTTATATTAAATAAAATGTTACCAATGTTACATCTTAGAAAAGTTTATGTAGGTTTATTTTATTATTTGATTTTGCGGTTTTGTCATACGCTTTTGATGCATCTTTTTGACTCTTTCTTTTTTTAGAAAGAATTGTGTCTCTACATACAGTTTATTTACATACATTTTACTACTGTGTGTCAGTAGTGTCATTGTAACTGTGTTTTTCGCTATTTTTATAACACTAGGCACAGTGATGTAAACATATATTAAACACTGAACATTTAGAGATCACTACAGCTGTGAGTTTAATTCCGAAAAAACACACATACTTCTAAACTTATGTAAAATGCATTAATGTGCTGTTACAATAGCAGACTTCTGTCTGTCTCTTTGTGTAAGACTTTCAAATAACATATTTAATTAGTATATGATCAGTAAGATTGTTTCTTTTATTGAAGTGGGTATAATACATTAAGAAATGCAATACAATGATGCTGATATTTACTTCACATTTTATTTCATATATTTTAAAACAATTATAATATACAATATAGGGTTAGGGGATTAAGTTGTGGTTTTTTAATAAGGGGTCTGATAACAGCCAGTTTGTAAGGTTTTGGGACATATCCCAACACCAATGATGTATTAATAATACTATGTAGAGGGTCTATAATTTCAGGCAGCTTCTCTTTCCGCAACCTGATAGGTACAGGATCAAGCATACACGTTGTTGATTTAGATGTTATGATTATTTTGACAGTTCATCCCTATCTATAGTAGACAAATGTACAGCTTTGGAGTGTATAAACAGTGAGATAAAAAAGATAACTAGGAAAAGCATGAAAGATTATGTATTATGTAAGAAACCTATAGGGTAGCCATTGCTAGATGTTTGGATTATGTTTTCTGTATATATACAATGTAACAATAATATTCAAATAATTTGATTAATAAATCTCACTCCAACCAGGAGGCCAAAGTTGCAACTCTGCTGTTTAGAGTGATAGGTCATTACCCTTAACGATTATTACCATTCTTGTATAGAGCTAGTGTAAATGGCATCTCATGTCACAAACGTAACAACAACTGTATGTGTTAGTGAGAAACTTCTCATCTGAGATGTCTAGCGCCCCCTGTAAAGGTAGAGGGGGTATGCGGCAGAAGCAAAATAAGTGCCCTTCACTGCATCACTGGTGCTGTTTAGATGATTATATCGAACGAACCTCTGGATACGCAGTCCGACTCACTAATTCGAAATAAATGAATCGAACTTTTTGAACGCATCACATCTTTAAACATTAACGTGTATATCAGGTTTATTTCAGATTTCACAATGTGCTTTGGTGGACAGAAATAGA
This sequence comes from Botia almorhae, assembly GCA_036877575.1. NCBI lineage: Eukaryota > Metazoa > Chordata > Actinopteri > Cypriniformes > Botiidae > Botia > Botia almorhae. The sequence goes on from JAZGTJ010020208.1 coordinate 8,163, forward strand.
TTGCTGGGTTTTAGGCAATTATAGCCCATTAAATAAAGAGAGCGCGAGTCAGTTACAGTACCAGGATAGACTGGTAAGGAGTCATTTTTATCCAAGTAATCCACTATATATATATGAAAAAAACGAATCCACTACCCACAAATAAAGAATATTGTCATTGCGTTAAGTTGTTTTGATTTGCAAGTATGATGTATATATACCAACAGTTCATGGTTCAAATGTGACATGTTTTTGCTACTAGCCTACCTTCAGTTGGTTTTAGATTTACAGATGTGTGCACTCTTGACAAATAAACAGTCTTTTTGTGGTTTTGAGCTCTGAATATTTAAATATACACAAGAAACAGAAAAAGTAGAACTAAAAATTTTACACAAACAAGTGGGAGCGTCCTACAGATGTGCATGACAGGTACTGTACATATAACTGCAGAATGTATTTACACATGCATAAACCAAGTATTATACTGCACTATAGAAACAGCTAGACAGTAGTGGGTGTGCTAGTTCAGGGTAGAGATGAACCATTCTTGTGTCTAGATGTTTTAATGCAGAGGGATCAGCAGCATCTACTTGAGGGCAGAAGTGCAAACAAGTTGCCCATTTCTTCACTCTAGAGACGTACAAGTCCGGGTGTTTGAGCAGAGGCAGTTATCCTCTACCAAGAGCCCATTGCAGTCTCATGTGATTTGGTGGTAGAACAAGTTAGTGGTACAGACTGAACCCTGTTAGTTTTAGCAATGGAACATCCAGCTGTAGTTCCTGCACACTTAAGCAGGTTTTTTTATGCCAATCAATTAAAAGGGCTGAAGAGTCTTGGACGAAACAGACCAAGGATCGAGCAACTATTACTTGTTTATAAAAAGCACACTGCACATGGAAATATGGTAGTTAAGTCACAAAGCAAACTTCAAAATGTTTCAAGTTTATTCTGCACAGCAGCATACAAAGAGTTTGGTCAGTGACATTCAGTTACAAGCACACAACCGAGCTGGAAAACCCTTCAATCACAAAACTGAAAGAACCTTTACTGGGAGAGAACTTTACTTCTAGAACTGCAGGGAACATTGTTTAACAGGCTGCCATCTACCTTGGAGAGAAGTGAAGCAGATTCTTCCAACAGTAGTGTATCATCCGTCTCAGAGAGAAGTGAACCAGATGCTTTAGGTGGTTTAGAACTTAACTTTAAGTGGGTTTTGCCAAAGAGATGAGAACTTGAGGTCTTAGAAAATAGAGAATTCCAGTTCATATTTAGAATCAATTTTGAGGCAGCAAAACTGGACTTCCCAGGTAGGGGAGGCTTTACAGTGGGCCTAGAACAGTTTTTAAGAGATGTAAAATTGAACCGTTTCCCATCACAACAGCTAGGTTTTATGGCAGGTCTTAAACGAAGTTTCTCAGGGAATGGTTTAAAGAGCAGAAGCCAGTTATTCTCTTTTCTTGGAGGATTTGAACTACCTTCCCCAGGTTTAGGGATGAATTTTACAGAAGACTTCACAGAGATCTCATTTTTAGATGCAGGTTTTTCACAAGGAGAGGAGAACATAGGACCATTAGGTTTTGAACAGGTTTTCTTAGCAGCTCCAGGCTTTTCAGTTTCAGAGTTGGGTTCCATAGGGGCACTAAGCTTCACAGGCTTAGAACTGGTTCCTATAAAGGCACCAGCCTTCTCAGGTTTAGAGCTGGGTACTAGAGGGGCAGTAAGCTTCTTGGGTTGTGAACTAGGTTCCATAGGCAAGCCAGGCTTCTCAGTTTTCACACTGGGTCCTGTGAGGACTGTAGATCTTTCAGGTTTGGAAAAGTCCCCTGGTCCCATAGATGCACTAGGCTTTTCAGAATGGAGGGAAGAACTAGTTTTTAGAGAAGCATTAGGTTTTGAACTGATTTCAACAGCGGCACCAGGCGTTTCATGTTCAGAGCTGGGTTCCATTACTACAGTAGACTTCTCAGGTTTAGTACTGGGTACCATAAAGGCACTTGTTTTCCCAGGTTTAGAACTGGTTACCATAGAATCACCAGGCTTCTCAGGTTTTGAACTAAGTCCCATAGGGGTAGTAGGCATTTCAGGCTCAGGACTGGGTTCCATAGGGGCATTAGGCTTCACAGGCTTAGAACTGGTTCCTATAAAGGCACCGGCCTTTTCAGGTTTAGAACTAGGTACCATAAAGGCACTTGATTTCCCAGGTTTAGAACTGGTTACCATAGAATCACCAGGCTTCTCAGGGTTTGAACCAAGTCCCATAGGGGTAGTAGGCGTTTTAGGCTCAGGACTGGGTTCCATAGGGGCAGTAGGCTTCACAGGCTTAGAACTGGTTCCTATAAAGGCGCCGGCCTTCTCAGGTTTAGAACTAGG
>JAZGTJ010020209.1:0-10510 GCA_036877575.1 Botia almorhae
TTTTACTTCTGATGATTTGTGTAATTTCTGCACGTAGAATCGTTCCTGCACGTGGTCAGATGAACATGAAACAACCATTGACCTTTTGTGCTCATCAGTTCCTGCAGGGCTCAGGCAAGAACTTCGACTGTTGAACCACTGAGAACCAACTGACACAGAACCTTCTCAGAACATTGGCTAACATTCTCTAAAAGCTCTCTCAAAGTTATCAAAAAACGGCAGCAATAATGTTAATACAAGATCTAAAAAACTGGACGTTCCTAGAACTTTCAAAATAACACTTTTAATATTTTCATTACACAATGGAAACATTATAGAAACATTCTTACAACCTAAAACTGTTAGCAGGGACTCACAGCTTTGATAACAGAGCTGTTGGCCACAGAAGCGTTATTATCAGGCCGATTATTTACAAAAGCTTTGTGCCAGTAGCAGTTCCAGGTGTATATTAGATGCTCTGAGCTTGTAAAGAAGGCAGCAGATCTTAGTGTGGCCTTGTAGAATAACTACAGGATGCAGAAACATAAAACAGGCTTTGAAGAATCGTTCGTGTTTATCTCCCTTCCACAGACAGAAGAATCTCATCCCTTACAGTCAAACAAAACACTTCATCACTTCATACTTTAATACAAGAGAAAACCAACACCAATTTATAGGAGTGTCTGAAAGTTAAAGCATTTTAGTCATAGAGTTTAAACATGTCGCTGTGGTGCAGATGCTCATGTGGGACACATGGGTTCAAGTCTGGCTCCTGTCATTTTCCAAGCCAGTTCTTGTCCTTCTTTACTATCACAATCAATAAAAAAGATAAAGACCAATAGAGTCTTTGTAAAGCATGTCTCAAAATAGCAGATTTAGAAAACTATTTAGCGAGCTGCGATGCTACATTTATTGATTTCTGGTGTTTTCGTTGCTAGCCTGAAGGGCGGCGACATTGACTTCCTGGGCATCAATATGTTTCCTCATCGTCTGAAAGCACAAGTCAGTGCTTGTTAGATGTCAGACACCTGCAGCCAAACCACCATAAAATTGGGATTTTAAGTCAAAGATTACGAGCTGACATTCTGAATATTAAAGGTTTCTTGGCGTCCTAATCCACCTGTCGTAATGTGTGACATTTCATTATTCTGTATCCTTGAGAGTGTTTTCAGGAAAAGAGCGAGAATAGAACAGGATACAACCTGCCTAATCGTATTTAGGCAGGGAAGGCAAAAATGACAGATTATCAGTGACTAATCTGAGTTGTTTTAAAGAGTTAACACTTCAAATGTGTCTCTAAGCAGCTACATCGTCAGACCTGCTGTCTCTTCTGCTTTAGTTGTATTACAGAGTGGTGGACACATTCTGTAGCGATGGGCCCGTGACGTCCCCTGCACGACAGCCTGCTGTTAGCACAAGCGGAACAATCTAATCTTCTCACATTAACCATCTCACCAGCCCTCGAGCTTTGATTGACATTTGCGCAGCCAAAACAAACATCTGCCTTCACGCTGTTTGTCTGGCCTTTAGCACTAAAATCCACATCAGTCGCAAACACTGTCAGAATTAGTTTTATTGTCAATTTTCGCCATTTAAAATTAAGCAATATTTTTCATATAAAAACACATTTCTGTCACATACATCCGAACCATTTAACAACATTTACAGTAACTATAAACTAAACAAATAACTACCAGATTGTACAAAAATAAAAAAGTAAAAAACTGTAAAAAAGAAAAGTTTAAATATTTTTGAAATATTTTGAAACCTGGTGGTCTTTTGGCAAGTTAACAGACAGTTAACTTAACAGTTAACAGACAGTTGAGAAAGAAGCATATCTTTTAATGTCAGCAAAATTAACCCCTTTTTAAAAAAAAAATACATTGCATCGGCTGATTAGGGTTGTTTATGATCATGCTGAGAGAGATTCTTATGCGCAAATGTCCTAAAATATCAGAAATATACTGGCAGTGTTCACAAAGGTGTTCTGTAGATCCCCAAAGCTCATTTGTCAAAAAAAGAGAATCTGTGTGTTGGCAGGAACAGAGCACAGGGCGCTGAGCCCTTCAAGGCACCAGGACAAATGGAGGCTCATGGCGTCCCTCTCCTGCAGCGCTCTGAACAGCTGCTGCGGTAGCTGAATGTGGTTCGAGAACGGGAACTGAATACTGTGTCAGAGTTTATCTGGCTTATGGTGCTATTACACATGCATTGTAGATAAAACAGTTGGCCAGAAATGGCTAACTGATTGTATTCAAAGAGAGATGCAGAACCACGTTAAAGCCGTGTTAACCCGACAAAAGTTTCTGTCCTCAGATGCAGCAACATGAGTAGAATTTATTTACAATTTACTTAAAAGTAGTTTTTAAAACATTCCACTAACTTCTTTAGAATAACGCTTTTGATAGTTAATGTGTTAAAAACATTCTACTAATGTTACTGCAAGAACGTTTTTTTGATAACTTTGAGAGAGCTTTTAGGAATGTTCTGTGTTAGCTGAGTTTTGTCTTTGAGCATAAAATCGATCCATTTTGCGGCCGGTTTTTAAATAGCAAGCAAACGACTTTCATAATTTAGTTTCATAAATCTCATAATTTAGCTTAATTTTTACATGTTAATTTTACGTTTTTCATTTTACATTGTTCTATTCATAATCGTATATTCCAAGCATTAATCTCATAACATTATATATGCTTTAATTGCTGTATAAATACCAGCTCTAAGCAGCATTAAACGGTGTGTTTACAGTAAATACACCTTTAGGCGTTTAAAAAAGCAGTAAAGCTGCTTCCAAACGATGTGTATTATTAAAAGCACTACACAAATACAACAGACTTGACTGGACTCCCTCACTCAAAAGGTATGACATAAAAAGATAATGAAAGAGTGTGTAAGAGTGGTATTTCAGATGTGCGGGGATGTCAGTGCTAAAAGCAATTACTCCCAGTTAATAAATTGAAGTAATTAGAGGAACTTTGCCAATGCAGTGAATGTTATTCAGGCGAAGCTGCTGTTTGTGAGATCGTTTAGTCGTGTTGTTTACATTTGCACTGGTGTGGTTTGGCAGGACGGTGAAGGCACTCTCGGATGTTTAAATCTCTGCCGTTGCTACGGGAGACGTATTGCCGGATGCCGTGCCGACGGCTAACTGATTTTGACAGAGCAGTTCGTTCTCTCTCTCATGTTGTTTTAGAGGAGAATTGTGAAGGCCGGTTTAAAACTGAACAGTCATGCTAATATGTGTACACACACTTTTTAAAAGGCTCTTGGAAATGGCTCGACAAGCACAAATGACAGCATATGAGTTAAGAATGATATAAAAGAGAGAAATGACAGTTTAGGCTTTTTTTGAAGAAGCTATTTTATTTAAAAATATTCTTAGAACAACCTGATAACCCTCAACAGGAAGAAAAATGGCCGGATGAGACCTCAGCAGATCTGTAGGTGTGAGAATCAGAATGACAGTCTGGGTTGCAGACAAGCGCTGTGTAAATGTTGCAGTTTAAATGAGGTTAACTTGCTAAACGGCCACCTGGGCAGATGTTTCAGAGGGTGAATTGGCAATTAGAGGTGTGAGGCTTACGGTTCAGGTCGTCTCGGGGCCACTGCAGTCCTGGTTCTGTTCAGGCTTCTGCTGGGCCTGACTGATTACACAGACAAGAGAAGCTGATTAGAGAACAGTGAGTCAAAGCTGCCAGTCACAGCCGGGATTCCTCACGCCCCAAAGCCAGAAATAGACTGAAGTGAGCGACTTAGTGAGCTGACTACTGAGGTAGCATTTGAAGGCATCTCCACTAACATTTTGTTTGCTCCAGTTTTTGACAAATTTGAGGTGCTGTCAGCTGTCAGTAATGTCAAGCACACACTACAAGATTGTCTTTTTAGAAATAGAGATAAATTGTGAATTTGTGTATGCATGTGTTTTTTTTTATATACTGTACATCCATTATTTAGCAGAAAGTCGTGAGGAGTTTTTAGTGAAATCAGCTTTCTTGTGCTTAGTTTTTCCACATCTCAACCGAGGTTAAATTAACTTGCTCTTTTCTGTCTTTTTTAGCACATTTAGCATTGAACATTATTATTTGTTTGAAAGCTTGTTTATTTTAGCTCAGTCAGTCCGACCTTGTTCATTGAAGGAAACAACGTGTCCCCAATTTTTGGAATTGTTGTAAAATACGTTTTTTGAACGCTGTGCTTAGGTGTTCTGTGGGTTCTTGGTGTTAATAAGTGGTGTTAAGTCACAACTCTGCTGTGTTGCGTTATGTCTGTGTGTTTTTCCAGTTAACAATCTTTCACTTGTTACATATTCATATACTGGAATTAATGACTTGTGATGACCAAGACAGACAGCGCAGGAACAATCTGTATGTTCATTACTCATTATTCATTGCATAAATTGAATGGGACCAGCGGGACCAACTTGAGGTTGTTTCCATGGTGATATGGTGAGAAGCGGCACCCGGCGGGATCTCTGAAATAAATTGTGAAAACTTGAGAACCTAACAAGACACAAGGGGAATACAATCTACACCATTAGCATCACTTTCTATTCTCTCTCGCTCCCTCTCTCTTTCTCTCTCTCTCTATGGCTTATTCTCTCTGTCTCTCTATCATTCAATCCATGACTTGTTGATAAATATGTGTAAAAAACAATTCTTTCTGTATAAACAGAAATACCCACTCTTTTGGACTGAGCCTAGTCCATATAGCTCATCATGGCCCAGCCCTGGCTGCCCTCTTTACAGGTCAGCCAATCAGATGCTTTCGGATATACAAATTAGATTTTTTTTGCAACTTTAAAAACTAGTCAAACTACCTCTTGATCTTGTACTTGTACCTTAGCTGGAAGTATGGGGCAGTATGTACTTACTCTCAGAATTTGAGGGGGCTGCAGCTGGACTCAAGAACAGTCAGTGTACAATCGGTCAATTGTATTTCACAGAGAGGGCAAAGGGCAAAAATTTTTAAATCTATTAGAAATGCCTCGTTTTTGACCTGATTCTACCCTGAGAGGATCTGTGGATAATTTTCTTCAGAATAGGTTTAGGTAAGAACACTGTTTACCGTATAATAACTGCAAATATACATTAATGTGCTGTACAGTGTACAGTGGAGTGTCTTATTTAAGCTTAAAGTGCTGATGTGTAAATAATTCAGCAGTCAGTATTAGGACAAAGTACTAACAGCATATTATTATATACCTGGAGCTCAATTTACATAGTTTTCTTCAGTATTTTGCGCTCTGGATTGTTTGTCAGAGAGCAGCTGGGTTAATGTGTGGCAGCTAGATATGGAGCAAAGACTTCTGGGAATTTGGAGCTCATCAGAGAGCATCTAATCAGCCTCTCTCTCTCTCTCTCTGTCAGTTTTAGTAACCCTGACCTTTGCAATAAAACTCCCTGCCAATCAAAGATGTCTATCAAGCCTATCGGCTCTGAAGAGAGAGGCAGATAGAATAAAATAGAGTTAAAAGAGCAAAACAGAAGGATTTATCTCTAATATTTTCTGTCATACTTGTATGATCTCAACTGATCAGGAATTTGCTTTGTGACTCACTGACTGACAGATAGGTCACATATGCATTCATCTCTCTCTCTTTCAGAGACACACACACGCACATTTACAATATTGTGGCTGGAGTCTGATGTCGGTTGGAAGAAATTGAAAACATGACTCTTAAACTAAAAAGAAAGCAGGAGAAATAGATTTACTTACCAAGAAACATTTATCTGGGTTCGGTTTGACATTTAATACACTGTCTGCATTTAGATGAAGGTGTGTGTGTCTGTTTTGAGCAGCTTGTGTGTGTCCCAGTGGGTCAGGTTTTGCCTGCGTTTTGGGGACCAAACAGCCGGTCAGTGGTTTTCATAGAGAAAGACTTATAAACATACTAAATGTCTTAAAATATATGAATACATGTGAGGGTTAGGTCTGAGAGGAATGAGTGAGGGGATAGAAAATACAAAAACAAATGATGAATGTGTCTCAACACACACACACACACACACACACACACACACTGTCTCTCTAACAGCCTGTAGAATTTAATTTACTTAAAGGAATACAAAAGGATGTAAGCAGAAATAAAGACTTATGCAAATTTGTGGATTCAAGGATCCAAAAACCAAAGTCTGTTTATTTTCCTGCTGTTTGGTTGCTCTTGTTGTTGTATCTGGTCCTCTGTGGCTGTATCTGTTTCTGACAAGCCGTCATTTTCTTCCTAGCCTTTGTTTTTTCAAACTGCATGAATTGTTTATCTCTCTTACTCTCTCTCTCTCTCTCTCTCTCATTCTCTCTCTCTCTTGCTCTCTCTCTCGTCACTCTGATCAGATCTGATCTCTAGAGTTTGGTGCTGAATTAAAGCATCTTCATGAGGCTTAAAAAACAATTCTCTGAATATTCCAAAACGCGTCTGTCTGTTAAATATCTCATCTTGTACAATGAACCCCGCAAAACTATTGATCATAATAAGCCAAGAATTAGTTTTAAAGGAGCGCAATAGAAGAAAACAGGTCGTCTTGGTAATGATCCACTGGCAATTCTTTATATGTGACTCCTTACTGTACTGGAATGTTATGCTCGGCTGTTTAATCTCAGCTGTGGATACAGGTGGAAAATAACAGATTTAAACATTAGAAGGAAAAGAGAGAGATAAATAGGGAGAGAGACCTAAAAAGAGAGAGAAGAAGAATGAATTTAGCAGTTTCAGGCTGCTTCTGATCTCAGACCAATGTTCCTCTGGATCTCCAGATCATTTACGGCATGCCTCAGGAGACAGATGGACAAATATGATCATTATTATTTTCTGTGGGCATGTTCTCTCCCTCCTCCAGCGCAAAACTGTAGCTCACCTCACTGCAGTCGTCTGTCTGATGGGCTGCAGTCAAACAGTGTCCTCATCTCCCTCCTATAACAATTACCTATACAGAAATCTGTGTTTCATTTGATTACACATCTGTCATTCACCAACAGACCCTGTCGCAGATAACAGGTAAAGTTCTCATAACGTTGGCTAACATTCTATCAAAGTTCTCTCAAAGTTCTTTAAAAATGTTATTGTAGTAATGTTGGTAGAGCTTTTTAAACATTATATATCATATATTAAAAATGCTACTCTTAAGTTTTTAGTGGAATGCTTTAAAAATGTTACAGTTTGAATAATGTTCTTGTAACAATGCAATAACGTTACTACAACATCTAAAAAATTGGACATTTTAAATGTCGCTGGAACTTTTAAAATAACAATTTTAATGTTTTTGTTACTTTAACATTAGGGAAACATTAGGGAAACATTAGGGTTCTTACAACCTAAACTTGCTATCTAGGGTGCAGTGCTGGTGTATCTATGGTGTATCTCTCTTGCTGCTCAACTAAGAGAGCTGGTTGCTTGCAACACTAAGGTTATGGGTTCAATCCCATGAAACACATACTGATAAAATGCATGTGTGAATGTGCTGTACAGTAAGTCACTTGAAATAAAAGCATCTGGCAGATGTATGTAATGTATTATTACCAAACCCATGATGTAGCAACCTTCATTTCAACAGGGTGGAAGTTCTGATGTCAGCATGACAGAAATGCAGTGACCTCTGTCTCCGACATGTGGGTGGATTCCTGTCTGAAAGCAAGATAATGATCTCATTTTAATATATTCCACAAGCTGCAAACAATTAAATGATGAGCTTTCAGGTATAATGTTTCTTCCCGCTCCGCTAAGTTACAGAAATGCCACTAACAGTTCAGTAAATGTGTGTCATTCCATAACACACACACACACATACTTTGTTTTGTTTGTCGTTGAGCATGTGTCACATTTCACCTGCTGCTCTTTGGTACCCAAAAGTGTTTTTTATGAAATGTAAACTTCTGAAAAGTTTCTCAGGCCAGTGTTTGAAGTTGAAAGTGTGTGTGTGTGTGTGTGTGTGTAGAAACCAGTCAGGAGTCCCTAAATGATGCTTTTTGAAAATGTAAAATGCAGAAGGTTTCTGTGATGGTTGGGTTTAGATGTAGGTCAGGGTTAGGGGATAGAATATACAGTTTGTACAGTATAAAAACCATTACATCCATTGAAGGTCCCCACAAAGCATAGAAACCTGAAATCTCCTACTGTAACTGTACACTAAACAACATCATCTGATGGACTGTGATTATGTCACGTCATGCAGCAGTTTTCCTGGCAACAAAAATCCTGGAAACTTGTCGTATTGCGTCAGCTTGGTGTGGGAGATAAACTCTGTTTGTCTTAGTAAAGGTAAAAAAAAGACATTTTTCAACATCTGTCCTCCTAAGAACTTCCATATTTCTCCAAAAGCTGTAATCTGTAAGGACCCAGTTCAGATCTATGTGTCACTGTCTTCATCCAGGGACCAAACAAACAGTCTGTCCCTCCCTCTCTCTTTCTCCCTGTGGAGAAGCCGAGAGCTGCAGCTATCAGACCCGCTCATGAGCTCTCATCCATCAGTGTCAGTTGTAATGTTGTGTTTCCTGCTGATGTGCGCTGAGCTGGTTGAACGTTTGTTCGGTCCGCTTATGTTTTAAGACATGTTGACGGCAAGCTGCACCCTGACACCTGCCCGCCAAACCAAATAAAAACAAGTTCAGATACAGTGTATAATTTATTTGACAGATGATGTGTTACATTGTGCCATTTTGAGCCAGTAATAATACATTTTAATATATGTTGGGAGATAATTATGGCTTCAGAAAGTATTGATAGTTTTAAGGTTTATTTGGCATATGCATGTTTCCATATTGCATTGTTGATTAATCAAAGTGCTCATATTGCAAGAATTTGAAAAAAAAATCAATCAGATTTTATTTGTTGTCACGGGACTTTTTATTGATATATTAAGGTAATTAACATCAGCAATTAAAGTCAGCATCAGCTCTTTATTGTCAAAGTCCATTTTTGATCTTGAGAGATCTTGTGTTCTCCTGAGACACACAGAGAGACTCTGAGCATCTTGGCTCAGTCTGAGATCAATAAAGTCTGAGACAGTGAGATTAAACACTGAAATTAAACACTAAGTATAAACACTGAGAGTAAAGCACTAATTGCTGTGCCGCTGTCATTGACATCCATGCAACATAATTGGGTGGCTGCTTTTTACAAGTATGAGCAATTAATCTGTTTTGTGAGTCTTTATTCCGACTCTGCTTCACTTCATCTCTGTGTACTGTGTGGATCTCTTCATAAACATACAGACAAAGGAAAAAAGAAGACAGTCATGCTTTGTGACTCACTGTGTCATTCTGCTTCATGTCGACAATGTCAAGTCTCAACCTGAGATGTCTTCCCAGCTAACAATGTTAGATTGTGAGAACATTCCCCTAACGTTTTCATTAAGTACCAAAAACATTACAATTTCTATTTTGAATGTTCTAGAAACATTTAAACGTCTAGTTTTTTAGATGTTGTATTAATGTTATTGCTTGGTTATAAGAACATTACACATTGTGTAACATTCTACATTTTTAAAATGTTGAGAGACTTGAGAATTACATTTTTTTAAATTGAGGTATAACATTAAAAAACGTTCTACCAACGCTACTGCAAGAATGTATTGATAATGTTGAGAGAACATTTCCAATGTTCTGAGAATGTTCCTGGGTAGCTACATTAGACGGTTGGAACCAACAAAACCTGTTTCAGCTGCATTCGCTCAGTTTTCTTGTGCACTGAAGGGTATTTAAATTGAAGAAGTACACATGGATTTGGATTATAAAAAATCTTTATGACAAGTGTTCAGTCCGCAGATGAATCAGACTGCTTGGTCTGATGTCGTGCGGCTTTATGAAGCTGCATTTTATGGCTATTAGAATGATCTGACCACGCTTTCATTTCAGAGGGTGTCTGCTTGATGGATGAGATTCACAGCGGAATGACATGTGCTTTGTGTGTTTTTAATGGGATAGAGAGAGAGTGTGAGGTCAGGGCTTGGGATTCAGAGCTATCTTAAGCTATCAAAGATGTTTGTTACATCAGGAAAGAGATTCGAGGCGCAGCACAGACAAAAAGGACTATTTATCTGTGAGCATTTGTGACAGAGTGAGAAAGTACCCAATTTATGCTCCCGGATTTACTGTGTGATGTATAGTCGTACAGAGACACGGGAGCGCGGCGTTTAATTAAAGGCTGTGCGGCTGCAACGTCAGCTAAAGATGCTTTTGTTAAATAGAAGCTTGAGCAAATATCGCTCTAATGTCAAGGGAATCTTTGCTAGCATTTATCTCTAAGTTTATATGGATATATATCACACACAGATATCTCAGTTATTGTGTTCTTTGGTGTGAGACCATGAGAATACAATAAGCGTACTGAATGCCAACAAGCACAAAATGGGAGGACATGAAAATGGACAGGGCTCGGGAGCCTGGATATTGGCCTTGTCCAAAAAGGACCCTTGGGCATTGTGGTCTTCTTCCAGGTCCTGTCACACGCACCGAGTCACGTGAGGTCACGAGGTCCCGGAAGTAATCTCCGCGGGTATATAAACAGGAAGTAAGGTTCAGTTTAGCACCGGACATTGAG
>JAZGTJ010020210.1:0-10510 GCA_036877575.1 Botia almorhae
AAAAAACTGTTTGCCCAATCCTAAGAAGGAAGAAAGAGCCAGATCTTTTTAAAGTACAGCTTAACAACTCAGCATGACACAGAGCGCATGAGAGCACTCTCAGTTCAAATCAAGTGCTTTTAGATTATTTCTACACCATTTCAACTCCACAGAGACTTCAAGACACTTTCGTTGAATTTACCTTCAAGCAACCGCGCATGTCCTTACACTTGTTTATCGTAAATTCCTGCTTTAAATGAGCATGCTAAGTGTAATGTACATGTGAAGTGAATCTAGTGTGAAATAGCGTCATCCCACCCAGACCCGGTTACCAGGAGCAGAAGCAGTAATTGCATTGTATTTTTCTGGGTTCTTTCTAATGGCTTAGCATTGTTTCCCTGCCTGTGCTGCCAGATCTTTTAACTTGTGAAGCATTCTCCTCCTTACAAGTGTCCCCTTCTTTTCATGCATGTGTGACCCTATGCCCCTTCTCACACCCCCTTCCTCTAAACAATGATCCTCCCCCAGGCATTGCAGCAACTCTCCATCCCACACTGCAAAAACCTTGGACTGGTCATTTGTTTAGCGATGTTGTCTGCAGGTGTGCAGATGATTCTGTATTTTGGCCATTTCTCCACCATAAAACACACTTGGATGCAGCAAAACTAGCAAAACCTTTGCTCTGTCCTCTATATTCCCACTGTTACACTTTTCCTTTGTCCCATTTCATCCCTCTTTTCCCAACCATTCCCACCTCTCTCAACGGGTTTTCACAATTTGTGAGGACTTCAGACAGAGTGACCTATTGTTTGGGGGCTGTGCCTTTGACCCAGTAGCTGAGCTAGGGCATTCTCCCCTTTGTCTGCTTGTTATAGCGAGCCCCTCTTAAAGCGGGGCACCGCACTCCTGTGTTCCCACGGCAACCCATCCACCCTACCCCTGCACCGCAGTCAGGAGGAAGTATGAGGTAATGTTTACAGAGCAAACTATGATTGTTCTGACAGACCTTCCTCACTCACTAATTAAAAGATCCTCTACGAGCTGGCAGCCGGAGTGACATACTAAGCCCCATCTGATGTTCAAAGAAAAAGAGGAAGAAATACAGAAGAAATACGCAAGGTTGAAGGATTAAGAGATAGAGAGTAAGATTTATGTGAGAGAGAGGGTGAATATTGTAAAAAGAGGGTGATGAAAGAAAAAGGGAACAGAAGCTCTTATATCTAGACGTGTGCAGTTTTAGTGGTGAGGTGATGCACTCACAATAGCAGGGACACTGCACTGTGTCTTCACTATACAGCTGCATCAACCTGCATCTTGTTCACTAACCACCCACACTTAGATTTAACCAGATGCTATGTGTGCAATTACGTAATTGTCATTCTTTTTTGTAAAAACTCACCTTGCATTACATTACATTTTTAAATTTAAAAACTTACAGAGCATTAATGACATAAAGTAGATATTAACAGTAAGTGCATTTCCTGTAAATTAAACCTATGAACCTGGCCATGCTATCACAATGCACAACCAGTTAAGGAATAGGAAAGCTCCTGGAGGGCCAGTCTCCTGCAGAGTTTAGCTTCTACAATTCCCGGAGGGAGTCCTTCTCCAGGAACAGGACTGGGCACCCCTGACATAGCAGTAGACCAAATTGGCCAATATGTGTTTGCATTATTTGTAAATAGATCATTTTAGATAAGAACAGGAACGGTTTAGCAGTACATTACAGAGTGTGTGAAACAAACCCTTTTGTTTGCCATGATATGATACAATAGTGGAAGGAGAACAGGAAATTAGGAGGAAAAGATGAAGGAGCGAAATCAGGAAAAGTCAGAACTTGTGTTGATTGTATGAGCGCCATAGCCAACTGCTAGAGTAATTTTCACACATTCACATGCTGCCATCATACTGGTGCGGCACTTGTCCTATTCAGTGTCCACACACACACACACACACACACCACACACCCCAAACACACACACACAATGTTCCCTTGAGGAAACTGTGAGGAACATGCAGTGAGAGCAAAGGGAAGCAGTGATGCTGCAAGACAGAGAAGCGAGTGAAGCGACTGACACCGCTCTCCTCGTCAAGGCCTGCCAGGCCTATTTTTAAAATGTTGATGCCTGGAGCTCAGACACACTCTGTGCAGTTCATCTGGAGTTTCGGTAGGAAAACACTCTGAAACAGCTTAAGTGACAAGTGAAAGAACCCTGAGATACTCCTAAACAAACACAGACTATTGCTACACTAAACTTCACCATCTTAAGGGCAAATATAATGTGGCACACACATGTCTGTCTCTGTCGCTTTCTTTTATTAAAGCAGAAAAGAAATAGGACACTCTCTTTATGATGGTTAGTGCCGGTAATAGTGTAATAGACAAGAAATGTCTTGGTGAAGCTAAGAAATCTCGCTGGTTAAACTAGTTAAATGATAAAAATTCTGTCTATAGTTACATACCCTTATGTTGTTCCAATGTCCAATGTACCCATATGACTTTCAATCTTCTGTGTAAAACAAAAAAGTGTGAATGTTCACACTTCTGTTTTGCATATGTACGCATTCAGTGACCAGGGGCTGTTAGCCCTCAAAAATGACCGTAAATGCCATAAACTTGCTTGCAAAACATGTATGCAGTTTTATTTGAATGGCTATCAGTGGAGTAAAGGTACTTACCCCATTGAGCAAGCTAACTAGACAAGGCTAACCAGCCAAACTTGGTGGGTTTGTTACCCACTGGTTCAAGCATGCAAAATGAGATGGGGTGTTCCATTTTTGGACAGCTATTTCTTTAAACAACACATCAGCATCCAAAACACAAGATATGTCGCTAATCAGCTATAGTGAGCTTGTTAGCAGGGTAAAGCTCCACTAAATTTATCTTTATATCTCCACATCTTCATCAGCTAAAAATGTCTCATCCTGTTCCTGAGTGAAGATCATGCCTCAGACCACAAAACATTTTTGTGCAAAACTGTTGTGTAAGTATGGTAAGACATAACAGATTATGACAGTAAACATTATGAACATGAACAGACAAAATGAATAGCAGTCGTATTAGTGGGGGAAGCTCATTAGGGTATTCATTATAGTACAATTAGAGCGGTTGATGTATCATGTTGCCACCTTGCCCATTTATTTAATGTCACTATTTCTTTTATACATGATACACAACCATGTCCAAAAGCATGTGGGCACTCTATTATCACACCCATATTTGCTTGTTAAATGATTCATATTAAAACCAACAGCATTAGTAGGGAGCTGGTTCTTCCAACAACAGGTCCTACTCTTCTGGAAAGGCTGAATGTTGGTTAATGGAGAGATTTTATTCTATTCAGACCATTTGACCATAACACACTACATATTTAAAAACTTTGAGTGTTTGACACACAAAAAACAAACTTATTGGTGGAAGAGGTAAAACAAATTTATAAAACCATTGTAAAGTAGTGGTTTAAAGTAAACCAAGTAAATGGGGCGACAGAATTTGCACAAAAAATTGTTCCCCAGGAGTGTGGAGTAAAACAGGGATGCTGCATAAGCCTAAGCCTGGTCAACATTTGTCACAGAACAGGCAACCAGTCTGAAGCGATCTAAAACCTGTTGTGTCATCTAATAATGGAAACATGTAACACTCAATGACCAACCACTCATACATTATACATATCTGCACACAGTGACAGGAAAAAAAATGGAGATCCTCTTGACAAGGTGCATACTCAGTGCAATAAAACCCTCTCGTTAAAAAAAAACAACAAAAAAACAAAATGACTACCTTAAGAAGAAAGGTTGTGTCCATGCTGATCAAAACAAAATCAAGACAGAGCTGCACTTTAACAGAATACACAAAACTAACATCTGGGAAACCTTTAACCACAAAGTTACAACATACAACATAATTTGATCATTTAAGCAACAAAAACATCCCTTTATGTAACGGGAAGACAAAGACTGCAGTCACAGCAGCACAGTATGCGTCTGACTGCCGCAATATAAGAAACAATGAGTGGATTTGTCTCCATTTTACTTTGAATTGTACTGGTAAGCGGACTTGGACAGAAGATGAAAATACTAACAGTTTATTAGAGAATACAAACAAATTGGTGAGTAGATTGAATGAAACATCAGAAGTAATCAGTCTCTTAACTTTTCACAAACAAATTGGTGAGTAGATTGAATAAAACATCAGAAGTAATCAGTCTCTTAACTTTGCAGGGCTGGATGAAGATCAAGATAGCCGGTTGATAGACATGCGCACACCTCAGTTGCTGCAGGTAAGTGAAACAGGTGAGTAACAGAGTAAAATAAGTTCAGGGAAGATTATAACAGAGGAGCTGGGAGACTTGGAGAATCGTGGAAGGAGCTTGGAGCAGACCAAGAAGCCCATCACAGGGGACCATAAAGGTAAGGAGTCTGTAGTCCACAGTGAGACCAGATTGGGACTGTTACTGAGGTGTGTACTTATATACTGTGGTGTTGGGCAGTGCTAATAAGGAACAGGTGATTAGAACTTGGGAGAAGCAGTATGTTGAGTGGAGGTGAGGGTGGAGCCTGGTTACATGAATGTTTCTTACTGTACTTTTACTAATACATTCTTTTCTCTTTACATGCATCTTTTTATCACTATTATTATTAATGAGCTTCCCCCACTAATAAGACTGCTATTAATTTTGTCTGTTTATTCACTTTTATTATTTAACACTGTTCTTTTTATCTTACGTGTCAAATATACACTGTATACTTATACACATCACAAGTTGTATACATCATGTATGTTGTTTTGAACTGTTATTGATGTTGATTTGTTATTTTATTTGTATGCATCTCTGCTTTAAATATATTGACAATACAACCATACAAGTATTTGTCATGTCAGTAAACACCTTGAAACTGAAAAAATAAAAATGAGAGGTAAACAGGAGAGAAGATAGACTAAGGCTTCACAGCATGAGCCAGCTCCTCTCCATATCGCAGACTGTTTATAACCACAACAGCATCAGATCATCAGAATAGGATAGAGAATTAAAGGTATAGAGAGAGAGAGAGAGAGAGAGAGAGATGTGAAAAGAGAAGTAACAGAAATCATCAAAGATGGATCCAAAACAAGCTGGAACACAGGAATCTCTGGGATAAGATGTTGAGAAGGGAATACGCAGATGTGAGAGTATGAGGGAGAACATTAGAATGGAAAGGCTTTCTCCCCTGTTCCTGTGTACAGGCATATGGTGGGTGTAAAGAGGGAAGGGGGGTGCTGCCTCTGGGGGCACGGGGTTGTTTACTTTCTATAAACTCAAAAACATACGGTTGAAAGTGAGTATATATCATGCACACACTGAATGCATATACATCCAAATACATACTCCAATAAAAACATGTCTTCGAAAACCACAAATTTTGGCACAGCAAGGGAATCCTTCACGCTGACATACCGTAGTGTTGGGTCAGTAGATGTCACATTTTGAGATTTACACTGTGAGAGAAGCATAATATGTTAAATACATATAAACAATCCTCATTGTATGATTTATTTTTTGGAACTGTCTCCATCTCACAGCTGAGGGGAAATATTTAAAGCTATTTGTCACACAGCTCCAATATAAAATAATTTAAAACATTGTGTTTCAAGCAAACAGTAAAGGGTAAAAAGAAATGTTATTGTAGATTATCATGACAGTGACCGTTCACTTTGCTGTAGGTAGCAGCCCCATAAACATGTCAGAAAGTTTAACATGCAATAAACAATTGAGGAGAAAAATTGTCTTCCGCCGTCTGCTGACACAGTAGAAATGGTGTTTGATAGAGCAGCTGCACTGGCTAATTTCCCTCAGCCCATTTTTTCTTATCATGTCAATGTGGTTTTTCAGCTAATAGCATGTTTTAATTAGCCCTTAGTCACCATGCTTCTACTGTCAGAGATATGAGAGGAGGGAATCCCTATGGACATTTCTCATATTACAGCACCGCCACACACATGCAGAGATGTACACAAACATATCTCTTTCTCTCACCTTCTCCCTCTCTTTTTCTCCTCAGGTTGAAAATAAGTTGTAAATCCAACCATTTATGAAGAGAGAGCATGTGGTCCCTTGCTTTTGGACCTTTTCGGCCTACACCAGACTGACATTTCCCTGTTATTGCGGCTGGAATTTTGTCATCGCAGAAACATGGAATAAAACTCAGGAAAAATACTTAAATTGACCGGTTTCATTTCTGTTTAAAAAATATATAGACAATATTCGGGGTAGCCGATCATCTGTCAAATCCTGCTCAGATTTGTGTGAAAATCATCCTAAATCTTTTTCACAATTCAAACAAAGTAGAGTATTAAGGAATGAATGGATGAGCATAACTGAACTGATGGGAAGGTTTGGGGGGTCATTGATGTAGCTCGTCTTTGTTGTGATGTGTCCAGAAACCCAGATAAGATGACTAACCTGTTTATCACTCTGATTGGAATTACACAAGCAGACACCATCCCCCCTACCGAGCCTTAAATGAACGGGTCTAAAGGACAGGGAGAGCGGTTAAATGGTACTGAGGGGGAGCCCATTATCTGTGAATGGGGGTGATTAATGTGCAAAAATAAGACTTGGCGGGATGCAACGCGAGGCCAACGCTGCCTCTGACCCTAATTCACACCCAGGCATTCACCCAAGTACTCCACAGGAGAGAATGATCGCAACAAACACACACACACAATGGTGTCTTTTCTACATCTGATCTCCGGCCTGTGTGTGTGTCTTTCTGAGCGCATATGCGTGTAGGGTTTGCAGGTTAAGGGGGTTACATCACTCAGTTCTGTTTAGACTCAGAGGTAAAGTGTGTAATTTATGTTCCTTCAGTGCCAACCAAACAAATAATAAACACAAATAATAACTTTTAAACAACTCTATCAAATATGTCCTTGTCTGCCGTTAGTGGGCCGAACCACCATATGCCACACGTATACCATTGGTTGAGTCTGTGTTGGTCTGGCTGGGATGTTCAAACAAAAAGAGTAAAATTTAGATAACAGCACTGAGACAAAATGTTTTAGAATATTTTCAGAAAGCAAAAGTATTTGTTTTTCACTTAACCTCACTGTTGTCTTTGAGAAACAACTGAGATAAAAAAGAGATTTTTCTTTTAATTAAGAGAAATTAAATGAGGTGAGTTCTATTTGACAGCTTGACTAACTAGTTCTGCCCTTCTTTAAAACACACAAAAAAGCATATCGCCACCTGTTGGCTGTTCCCCAGAAAAATAACAGCAAGCAAACTAGAGATATCAACTATCCACAAATATAAACACCTGCTAGGTCAACAGGCTAATATCTTAATTTAACAGTTAGCCTGAACAGTTCCCCTCTGTACTTATCTGTGAGTTAACCACACATTAGGCTAGCATGTAAATGTAAACTTTACAGTTGTGTATATTGTGTATGTTTGGGTTACGGCCAGTGGTAGTCTGCACAGTAACTGGCTGTATAAATAGCAAAGAAAGAGGTTAATCGGTGGCAGAGAGGAGCAGGGGGAAGCACTCGCTAGGTCAAAGGTCAAATGATGAGCCAACACTGAACCATTACAAAGACAGCACTCAGCTATGCTCTGTTTGTGTAGGCAGTGCCAGGGTCAGGCACACAGAAAGAGAGTGAGTCATTTACACACACACGCGTATAAACATGAAGGATACACGTCCTCTGCTTTCTTGAGTTATGAAGTGATGACCAATTGTTTTGGGATGTGGGCTGACCAAGAGCTGTTATGAAAACAGTATCAGTGCGCACGCATTTGCATAATAGCAGGTTAATGAGCCCTGGTTTCTGCTGTAACTGAATATTGATTGACAGGGAGACTCAAAGAAGAGCAAATGTGGAGGAGGAAGTCCTTGACATGCTCAGCAACAACTTCCTTTAAGCTGTATGCAAGCAATCAAATAGGAGCAGTTAGACTGACCCATAAGCCCTGTTGATTTTGACCACATGTGGACTCTGTTTGACACAGAATAAAAATATAGTGAGGCGGTTGACAGTAATTGTTGTTTTGCAGAGGAGAACTAAGATATTTAGCTTGCTAATGCCTTTAGGTTAAGCGCAATGTTGGAGATACATTTAATATAGCTTTAGAAGTGATTGCGTGTTCTTTAAAAGAGCAAAAGTTAAAGTACAGCAATAGCTTCTCCCTTTCGCAACGTGACCTCTGATTGTTGACTCTGGAAAGACGACTTACTAATCGCTAAATAATCAACAATGTTGTCAGATTGGTTTCCTACTGAGTCCATGGCAACATGTCAGACACAACAGGCTAGCTGGAGTTTTTGGCACCACTTGCAAAGGGCCATTTCCCCCATATCCAGAGGGCTTTGAAACAGCAAAACCATGAGTCTTTGGACTCAAGCCCACGTCTGTGCTGGCTAATCCGCTAAATAAGGGACCCCTTGCCAGGGACAGGGGACCGAACATAGAGCCACATGAACTGTTGCACAATGCACACGCACAACACACACAGCTAGAGACAGAGAACAAGAAATAATGGCTGCTTATAAGGAATTATAAACCAATGTAGCAAATGGATATTAGGAAATGATAGAGCAGGGACAGGATACTTAGCAATAATTAAAAGGCCATATAAAGAAACTGTAAGGACTCTAGGACAGCAGGGAATGGATTATTTTATTTAGTTTTAATCATGGTTAATGTGCCATTTATGTTGCTGAAACAATCAAATACTGCATACATATGATATTAAAGATTTCCAACCTGTTGTATAGAAACATAAATATACAACTCCATATGAATTCAAACTAAATGCATTGATTGTTAAAAGCGTTTTCGATCCAATGAATAACAGATATTAATAAACATAAGCATATCAACATTAATCAATGCTTATGGCTGCTTCAACTTATAAAGGCATAAGCTCAAATTAATGGGGAAAAATTGCCTTTATCACCTGTTGCTTTGACTCTGCACATCTAAATGAGGCATGCCGTTACAATTGGAGTTAATATTAATCAAGTCTTAATTTAAAAGGAATGACAAAACTTATAACTAAAACATTTTTCAAGCCACCATGGCAATGTGTGTAACTCTAATTGTGTGTGTAATTGCAGTGCATGAACCCATCACAGGGCACAAAAAGAATGACACTCTGTTTTGAGCCAGCTAAGTGCCTCATCTGCTTAAAACCTTTTTTAATGCATTTATGTGATTCCTGTATATATGTGTGCATTATAAATAATGCATCTGTTTTTTCCACAGACCTCCTGTGTTTTGAAAAAGATAAGATGTTCCCAATTGTCATATCGGAAATAGTTTCTGTTGGAGAACAACAGCTAAGACTGGAAAGTATGTTCTAAACGCTATAACGTACTACAACTTCTGTTGTCAACAAACGCTCTGCCCATCCTGCTCTCAGGGTCTTGGGCTCCCTACTGCCTTCTTTTCCCTCACCTCCTCCATAGCTTTCAGTATCTTTTCCTGGATAGCCGTTTGCAGTTGCTTGGTGTGGTGAAGCTGAATAAATGTAACAGAGACAGGGCGATTAGGAGCTCAATTCAAGCTCCATTAACTTTATCTGGAGCCACAGCCTTAACGGGCTGCTCGTTATGTTTTACTGTTAAAAACAATCGGGTCATTCCCTGCCGTTATACTTACATCTCAAATCAGACAGAAATTGTGAAGCTCCTTACAGCTCCATTACGTTTCTAATG
The DNA here is from genome assembly GCA_036877575.1 of Botia almorhae. Classification (NCBI taxonomy): domain Eukaryota; kingdom Metazoa; phylum Chordata; class Actinopteri; order Cypriniformes; family Botiidae; genus Botia; species Botia almorhae. The sequence goes on from JAZGTJ010020210.1 coordinate 9,676, forward strand.
ACACAGTACAATTACTGTAATCTTGATATTACAGACAAGATATGTCAAAAGAGCTGTATCTTTGTGTAGGTGCGCAGTAACGTTGTATTTTATGTACCCTATCTGAAGTTGTATCTGTCAATTGTGCTTTTTAAACTGTGTTTCTGCTTTATAAATGTGTTTCTAGTGGTGTCAGAGAGAGGACAGGTGGATTGAACTCTCAGCCGGCCATCATTGGGCAGCCATCGAACAGCTCTCAAAGATCAGACCAGCACCCCACTGGGGTGAAACTGGAGTGGCCCGCTCTTATCACCTGACCAAGAGTGTTTAACTGGTAACTGCCCACTTATTGCACAGGGATAGAGGGGAAGTAAACTAGAGTGTCAGCAACTCATGTAAGTCCTTGAAAGTTGGTGAAGCACTCTGGGTAGGAGATAGCTAGACAATGAACACTCTTTTATTGGCCATGATGCTCTGTCTAGGTCAGGACTTTTGTGGAGGGCAAAATAACAACATTTGTTTGTTTATTATTGTGTGTCTGTGTGTGCATGTTTGTTTGTGTATATTGTGGGGGCTGTGCTGGTAAATACAACAGAGCGTCAATATTGTTTCGCATAACAACTCTTGAGTCTCAGAATGCATCACTAATACCTTTGCTTTAAGTGGGCCGTTAATGGAAACCGTCAAATGCTCGCCAAATAAGCCATTTGTTTTTACTGTGTTCTATATAAGCAGGTCAATGGAATGCATTGAAAAGCATTTTTCACTAAAAGATCAAATCTATCATTAAATAAGGTAAGATATAAGAAAAGCTTTTATGTAACTCAACTCAATTTTACATGATGTCCTGGTATGA
>JAZGTJ010020211.1:0-10509 GCA_036877575.1 Botia almorhae
GAGATGTGGAGCATATATACAGGGCGGAGGAAATATAACAGATGAAGAAATAGGACTGGGGGCAAAGAAATTCCCCGAGCTTCTCTGATATCTCCTCTTACATCTGTCAAAGTGAGCGGCACGCGGCGGCACGCCTGCTTCTCACCAGCGACCCGACACCGCGATCTATAATTAATTACATCATTTACATTAGACTATTGACTAAATAAATACATAAATCACATTGCTCCGAGTCAATAGATGCAGACATATTTAATCATGTTCTAAATAATGATCACTGTTCCCATAATGCAATAATTATTTTCAGCAGCTGACTGGAATTAATCTTCTGTCACTATGCCATCAGAGAGATAGAAGGAGCGAGCGAGCGAGGGAGCGAGTGCGTGAGAGAGGGAGAGAGAGAGAGAGGCCTTGCATGATGATAAATACCGGCTCATTTGCCAGGCTGTTGTTTGAATGACAGCGATGACCAGGCAGAGGCTGAAAATCCCTGCTTGTCTCTTTATGTGGAGTGACAGGTGAAAAGCCCCTGTCTGAAAATGCAGTGGATATTCGCCGTTTTGTTTATCAGCTGCCGCGCGTCGAATGAAAGAGGAGTAACATGTATTGCCTGTCCCTCCACCTTTTCATTTGCTGTTTAAATGGGCCAGGGGATTGGAGAGTGAAGTTTATTCCACCCATTCTCCCCGACAGTGGAACCATTTATAGCAGAGCATGGAGGAGACGGCGCTTGGAGTCACTGGAGACGCGCCTTCAAATCAGGTCCTCAGATGGCTGCCTGTTTAGGTCACGTCTAGCAATCTCGCTACTTCTCACAGGACTGCACTTGTCTATTGCTTCTTTATTTTAAAGACCCCACCGAATCAAAATTAGAGTTTGCGTGCGGCTTTTAGTCTGTGCGTGTTAGCTTTGAAGTCATCTGGTAGTTGATAAAGTTCACTTTAAGCAGAAATACGTATTTTAAATGTGCAGTTGTACTCTGGGAAATGGGCCAAATATTTTGATGACTCATCCTGCTCTATTTTGATTGGACTCTACTTGGCCAATCAAACGCTTTCTAGAATGAACATGTCCCGCCCCCTAATACCACCTGCAGCTGATTAGCAGGATCATGGCTGTCACATGACTAAAGCCATTTTTTGTTGGATTATTAAAGGGATGGACATCAGTGTATCCTGCCCAAAATCCTGTTTGATTAAAATGTACATTCACACAGAAAATTGAGATTTTTTGGGGCTCTTTAAGAGATGTGTGAGCCAAACATATATTAGATGCATGTTGTTTTTGAAGCCCCTGAAATGTTCATAGGATAGCCTGTTGGTCTACTGCTCTTTGCTTTCAGTTTTGTGTTCGTGAGCGAGGCCTCCTGACATTATATAACAAATAGGGAATGGAGATTTATGTAAGTTAACACCTGTCTGTGTTGGTGTGAAGCTAAAGCCTATTTTTTGCTGAGACCATTTTTGCTTGACAGGACCAAAGCTCCTGGGAATCCCTTTCCCAGACAATCAGATGGTCAGGTGATGTTCTCCTGGCCTAAAATTCATTAGGGTCAAAGGTTAATGACTTTGTGTTTACCACCTAACCTGTTCTTTGATAAAGTGATCACAGCCCCTCCAGGGTTTTTCCACCCTCATAAAGGCATCCAGTGTAGCAACAGGATTCCTGGAATGTGGTGTTGCACAAGGCTTTGTCAGACCGCAAGCGCCCAAGTTGGATGGTGAGAACCACCAATATTTATTCATGATAAAGAGACAGCATTGGTGTGTTGGCACAGGCTACTTCATTTACATGCGGTTATAGACTGTTTGCCCCAGCCTGGGCACTCTGTCCATCACCAAATAGATGAAGTTGTCTCTTTTGTTCTCTTCCCCTGTCATCCCAGCTTTTGTACAACAGCAAAGCTTGAAACTAGATGTTGTACTATATTTAATTGGGATTATTCATAGAAGATCACCTTCTTGTACCGTTATATAATGTGCATTGTATATAAGGTGAAATGTATGGAATATTGCTTTAATTACTCAAATGTTTTAGTGGTTGGTATGGTGTCCCATGCAAATTATTGGAATTCCCAGCAAGTGTAAAACCGTAAAATCAGTAAATTGAAGCTGCAATCTGTAACTTTCGACTCTCTACCTCCATCTCTGATTGAAAGGTAAAATTGCAGGTTACTTTAGCTACTTTTCAGTGTCATTATGTGTGTTGTTAATTAAAGCCAAACTGACTTTTCCTCAGACATCAGACCTGAAACCTGAAATGATTATAAACTTACCATTGTAAATCGGAATAAGACGATGAGATGGACATCATTTACTTGTTCAATAACAGATTATTATTCATTTTTAACCTAAAACGGTTATGGATTGCAGCTGCAAGTAATATTAAAAAGAATTAACTGCAAGTAATATTTTTGTTACACATAATATTTGTATAAATATATATTTAGTTACAGTAACAAGATTTGCATCAAGAAAATATGGGCAGCACAGCAAAAACATATAAATATAGTTTAGGTTTTTGGAAAGGTTAGGTTTAAAGCTTTGGTTCTGTATAACATGATGGTCTGTACTGCTTTGGTGTCGTGGCTGCATTGAGAGCGGGTTTTCCTTCCTTCATTTCAGTTCCTCGTGAGTTATGTGGGAACCGGCCATTTCTCTCAAGCCGGGTAATATATGTTTGATGTGTGTGTTTGATGTGTGTATATGCTGTGGCCTGAGGGTCTAATATCCAGCACTCAATCACTGGTGTTAAGAGGGAGGAGGACCAGAGATAAGGCCAGCGGCAACTCATAGCCCTGTGCTCCAAACGTATCGACCGGGAGATTCTTAAACATCAGCCAATGCCTCTCACAGCAAGATGTTCAGTATCAGCTCCTCGCCCACAACACTCATTCATCAAAAATCATCCATTAGCCAACCGTGCGTTCAAGGCAAACTAAAGCCTTCATACATTTTTTTAAGAGTAGTTCATTTCTTCCTCATACTTCGGTTATCTCCTGAAGGCCTTTTTTAAACATTTATTTGTGAAACAGAGTTCCTTCACACACCTGTGTGAGGATGGTTAAAAACAACCTGATGTGACATTTGTTGTTATACATAACTTACACGCAGAAAATGACATAAAGATAATGCGTCTTTTGATAAGCGAAACAAAAGAATACCCAATTTTGCAGTGATTTAATAGCTGTAACGTGCGCATCGTTGACGAGGTACATCTTACTTGCGCCTTAGACACGTGGTTTGTGCTTTCCGCTCAAATTTATTGCCATTTAAGCATGACAAAAAGGCTGTAAAGGTGGTCATTACAATAATCCATCATGCCTAGAACTGCCGCTATCCGGCCTTGTGCTAAATTCAATCTCGGAAGGGGTCAACACATCTTTTTTTCCTCCTTTTCCACATGGCTAGGCGCTGGCTTTTCTAAGCTGTCATCAGTTTACCTTTGTCAACAAAAGGGCAACAAAGGCAAATTAAAAACGGAGAGTAGAGACACAAGCCTGGATTACGCATTGAATATCTATAATTTATATAATAATACCTTTTAATTATAAGCTTATGTCACGATAATTCACAGGGGGCTTTACACTTTTAAGGTCGTTAAGATTCTGAACTTTTAGTTTTATTACTGCTTGTTTTATTCTCAGTTCATGCTTTTATAGTTTGTATATTGGTGTTTTGTACAAATCTGTGGAGCTTCTCCGTCAAAATCTTATTGATATTATCTGATATTATAATTGGTGATCTTAGCTGATATTATAATTGGTAAGGAACATCACTCGGATATCAGATCATGGTTTGGAACAGCAGTAAAGCCTTGGTTGGTCTCAATTCACCTAAATCCACAAACATTTCTTCGGCTTGCTTGATAATTTATGCACACACATTAGCGAATCACATCCAAATCTTTTCATAGCTGATGTTGATATGGATTACGCATTCTGCTTTAGTGATTTCTGCTTGCTTCGAATGTCCCCAAAGCCTAATCAACCCACAGGAGGAGTAAATCAGTAGATCTCAACCCTTTGCCTCATTGATTACCCTGCTGGTGAAGCCCACCCAGTGCTCCGTTCTGCTGTCAATGTAGATCCTCCAGGCACGGGAGGAGCCGGCCCACCAACAGGCTTTTATTTTGTATGTTTGTACTGAACAAGTATTGATCTTTGTGCAATGGCTTGACACCAGCAGACTATGTTTCAGAGTTGATCTCAGGCATAACCTTGCTATATCAAATCCTGGTGTAGCCCCTCAGTGTACAGACTCGCTCTCTTTTTCTCACAAAATGGCACGATTTTTCTTGGTTACCCATTTCGTTCAATCTGAATTGACTTTATGCTTTGTTCTGGTTTGGTCATGGTCGACTCGCCCGCAGGGATGTGTTTGCAGGGTAGGTGCGGAAAATGGATAAATGATTTTCAGAATCCATGACTGTAACTGAGGTCAGTGCTAAGCTACAATAGCTGAAATTGTCCTCGGACCATATGGACTCATAGACTGTAGACCATTTACATGTAGGCCAACTTCAGTATAAATAAAAAATCGACATCATAACAAAATATGATGTAATATTGACATATGGCTAATTAGCTTGCCTACATGTCAGCCAAATAACACTGATCAGTTAAATTAAAAATCCATAGAACTAACCAATATACCGTATTGATTAACCCAGCTACCAATCACTTGCATTATATGAAGATGTGTTGAGATAAATGGACAAGAGGAAGAAAAAGACCATATTTGCTGTGTTTAGCTTCGACAGAGATGTGTGGCTTGGCTGTGGTCAAACAGTGCAGAAGAAAGAACCCTCGCCACAGGAGGAGGGAGGAGGCACTGTTGACTCACAGCTGTTTAAATACGTCACTGTCACTGTTTCTCCTTTAGGAGAGTTATATTATGTCTTCACTTTGCTGTTAAAGACCGAAAACACAACATTATCACAAGAGTGTCTATAATCTATAATTACCAAAATCGCATACTGATTTAGTTTTATATACTTTTATAGTGAATCTATGGCTGTAACTGAGGTCAGTGCTGAGCTACAATAGCTGAAATTGTCCTCGAACCATATGGACTCAGACTGTAGACCAAAATCAACATCATATTTTGTTATGATGCAATATTGACATGTGGCTAATTAGCTTGTCTACATATCAGTCCAATAACAATGATCTGTTATGCTTTAACATACAATTTTTGATACATTTCAGGTACATTTTACTGTTTTCATTGTTTTCCTTTTTGTCTGTGTTTTTGGCAGTTTATTTATTGTTTATTTCTATATATTTTTAACTAACATTACGGCCTCTACTGTAACATCTTTATGTAACAATTTTTACAACGTGTAATGTTTGTGTGTGTGTTTGTGTGTGTCACTGTGTGTGTGTGTGTGTGTGTGTGTGTGTGTGTGCAAAATTCGGTTAGCCTTGGCTGAATTTTTAACCTTTCCAATGTAAACGAGCACATAAAAACGTACTAAGTTATCATGACTATTTTTCAACCCAGTCCTTATGGAAGTATTGAGTAGAACTGACGCGCATACATCAGTGAGGCTGCGGCAGGGATCATCCACACTGTGCTTTGCATGTCAGACGCTTCCAGGCAGATGCAAAGGTGCTGTGAGTAAACTCAATTTAATGTGCTCCCTAGTATTTGAAATACATAAATATGTCAAGTAAAGGGCCCTTAATAGACCTGTTTGGAGCAGTGATTGCAGCAGTATTGTTTCCTACTGATTAGGACAAAAACATACCCCGAGGACCCTCCATCCCTCCGCCATTTAATCAGCATTAGCTTCCTTTTACTTTCTGTTTAATCTGCTTTCAGTCCAGGTACTTTGAATAAATCAATAGGAATACATGATTGTCTAATGATTTTCGGAGGCCATCCCTTCGACCACTGCCGCATGATTTAGAATGACTAATTCCACTTTTTAACATTGATCCCAACCCATGGAGGACATGTATCCTTGCTGAAGAGGGATCCGAGGGGGTGGGTGAGGGCGTTTTGATAGTGGTCTTTGATCAAGCTGGAATGAAGCAATGAAAAGGTAGTTTGAAGGTTTTAGATTTATTTTTAGTTTGTTGTATTATCGTTTTTTATTATTGTCTTGTATAAACGATTATGGAGGAGAGTTACGATTGCAAAGGGGCGAAAAGATTCAATCCTTCCAGCGCTAGAAACATCAATTGAAGATTCCCCTTAAGTGTGTAATTTCAGGGCTCTGGCTGCTAAAGTAAACAGCAGTGTGTGTCTTGTTGATGGACACCATAATCAGAGGGGAAGCTGATTAATTACAGAGTCGGCTACAGGGGATCCACTTCCTATAGAGGCCTCATTAGCTTTCTGCTGCCCTTTTAAAGCAGTTCGGCTCTGAAATTGTTTCCTTTAATGAAAGTGTTAAATTCACTTATTGCATTGTAATAAATTTGTTTACTGACTGAAAAAAAGATCTTAAAATTGGCCAGGTACAGTAACGTAAAATGTTCCGCTAACTACTTAAGAATAATGTTTTTGATATATATCAATATATATCATATATCAATAGAAATATATATTTCTATATATTGATATATAGAAAAATTTCTACCATTATTTCTACCAATTCCTACCAAAATTTAACATGCAAGAATGATTTTAGAAAACTTTAAGAGAACATTCTAAGAACATTCCCTGTTAGCTAGGGTGTAGTCTAGATCTTTTTAAAGACCAAAATTGTTTATAATTGAATTTTTGATGGCAATTGTACAGTTCTTTGTACTGTTTGCTTGGTTGAAATATTATCAAAGCTCAACAGGTAGACAATATTAGTGAAAGAAAGATAAAAGTGTGATAGAACGACACTCGTATGAGTACTTACAAATGCTTATGAGGTCACATTGGTGATATATAATTAAATTTACTTGACTTCATGGTCTGCGTTATTGTTTGCAACAGCTTGGCATGAGTTTAAGTCAGCGAGATGTAATGACTCTTTAGGCAAAGCGCGGATCTTCCAACCCCTTCACAATGCACAGATCTTTGTCTAATCCCTCTCTTTGCATTTCCTAAGTGGCTAAAGAGCAAACTAGTTAAAAGTCACTTCCTCTGACCCAGCCCCCATCACCCCAAGCACGGCTTCTGCCTTTTCAACAACACTGCTGTTGTTTACCAAGAGGCTAAACAGAGTAAGTCACTGATGTCAGATTATGGAAAAGAATAGCGGTCAAATTAAAAACAGCAGTCGGTAAGCACAGGGCAGCCCGCCGCCAGCCGAATATGGCCGGCATCCAGTGTTCTCTTCTCCATTGAACCAGTGACAGTTTGTTTTCAAATGTGTCGGTGGTTTTGTGCTGTTATTTGTGTGTCTAAACCACCAACTTCAGGTTGGCCGTAATGCTTTAACAGTTTTGGACAAGGATAGGCTAAGATCTCCCCGGACAACAACAGCTATGAATCTTAAGTGGTCAGCCAGTGGTTTTTAATCAAAATTACCTTGTAATTGGTGCGTTTGATGAGATTAGTTTGAATAAAATCAACCCCCCTTCCCGTGCTTAACGGGATTAGGCAGAATGAAAAGCAGCTTGGGAAAAGGTTCCTTCGAAAGAGCGGGGGTGAAATATGAACGAAAATGTTGTTTTAAACGAAAAAAGTAAATTAACCAAAAAACAGAGACTTGTTGGGCACGCAAATCGGCGTCTATCCCATTTTATGCTAACAAAACGATAGCAAAACGTTTCAATGTATTCTTGTCTTGTTACAGGCTAGCTAAGAGCTTCTAAATCCCCACCATTTACCAAATTAAACTAATTTAAAGTGCTTCCAAAAGGCACATCTGTAGGCTGACGTGGGTCCAGGCCTTTGAGAATGGGCTTTCGCTAGGCATTCTGCGTCCCATTGATCCTTAAATAGTCATGCCTGTCAGGCATCCATATCAGCCATTATCATTCTAATTTTACTGCCTTTCTAGGTCCCTAATCTAATTTGCAATGATGCCCGGCCATTTCACGAGGCCGCGGCACTTTCTTCAGAATTTCAACAAGGGCATTAAAGCCCCTCAATTTACATTAATGAAGTGCACATTTAATTAAGGAGGAAAAGAGGGGGAATGGAGGCTGGTTGAAGATCAGCAGTGACTCGAGTGTGCAGGGGAGGAAGATGCCGGCACAACCAGACAGGTGTCCTTCTGTCGGGCGTTCAGTTGCTGGCCCGCCCGTGAACTTTATGGTGAACGAACAGCTCTGGTAAATTCATAAGAGCTTTGTGATTGGTGCTTTATGCTGCTGGTCAGTGTTGAGAGGGAGGGTAATACGTTTATTGTGATTGTATGTTGCAGCGTATGTTTATTGTAGCTTCGCAGGTTTTGAAAGTAAAATGTTTTAATTGATTATACGGGTCACATCGTCTGTACTGTAAAAATGAGGTGATCAGCGAGTCATAAATGTTTTTACAGTAGCTCGTCAAAAAAGAGTTGAATTTTGAATTGTAAGCGATTTTAGTTTTGTTTTGTAAGTTAAAAGCAACGCTACACCAGACAAAATTTAAAAATTGTACGTTGAAACGAGCAATTGGATTCAACGTAAATATTTAAGGCAGCAAAAAATGTTTTCCAGTGTGTGATATTTGAAAAGAATAATACTTTTCGTTTAATTTATTTGCTGACAAATACAATTTAAAAGCCCTCTCTTCTACACAATATTGGCATGTAGGGACTGTACATGGCAAGCAAGGGGAACATTTTGCTTGGGTTAGGAAAGCAGTCATCAGCTTTATTATCTAATGCTTTGTTGTGATCTTGTTGTGATTGTAAGACGTGACTTAATTTTGCTCTGAAATGCTTTTTTTTCTTATTCTTATCCATTTTAGGGAGAGCATTTATTCAAAGAATGCTATAAAAATTTGATCTTTCTCCAGCATAGATTTATCTGGACTGGGTCTCTCTCATTTTCCCTGTCTGTGTGGTAGGAGGTTATGCAGATATAGGGGAGGTTGGCCAACAGTGGTGACCCGGTCCGCTCAGAAAGGAGAAGGCCAGACTCAGTTTGGGTGGCACAGACAAAACATGTTTTCAGAGGGAGTCTCGGTCTCTGTGGAGTGACAGCAAGAGGGGGCGGAGTGGGTCCCTGTGAAACAATCTCGCTACTTTAATGTGAAAAGGCAAAGTTATAAATTCATCTATTTGCTCTCCCCTGACCCTGCCTTTCATTGAATCCCCTGCTGGGATGGCTGAGTCAGACACAATACATTAGCCTGTCACAATATTGAGAAAAATTGAAGCCAGAAAGAAAGACCACCAGATGCTTCATTGTCTTTGCAGTTTCCACATAATTAGCTGGGAAGAAAAGTCAGCGCTCTGGTTGTAGTGCGGTCTGAATGAACTTGAGGATGGCTACACAGCCTGCTGTATGATCCATTCTGTCCGGCCACGGCAACAGAGCCTCCCATTTCTCCCCATTTCTCCCCTCTCAGTATTCCTTTTCCTTCCTCCCCTCCTCCTGTTTCTGCCGGGTTTTCCCTCCCCTCGACACGGCAGTGCAAAGTTTAACTGTGCGTGACAGATGGCCGTGAAATTGGTTAACACACAGCACACCAGGCTGTCTTAAGACAATTCAGCCGGCCTACACTGACAAGCGGTGTAGCTGAACAGATTAGGAGAATCAATCCGTTAACACCTCGTGGCATTAAGTTGGGTGCCTAAAAACGCTCCTCGGGCAGTTTGTAAAAGCGCGTCATTTGTCATTATTTAAAATCCGATGCGGGATACAATCAAAGAGGCATTAGACTGGGCTGATGATGCATAAGTGCCTTTTGATATGCCACGGAAAAGTCACTTAATTTTCGGTATGTGCAGACGACGGCCGCGATACAGTGAAACGCCGAACGATACATAATTAACCAGTTTCGTTACTAGGAGAGACATAAAAGGGGCTGTTCACCCAGATATTTAAATTCAGTGCTCATTTACTTATCCCTCGTGTTGTTACAAAACCTGTATGACACGTTTTTCTTTGTGCAACACAGAATTTATTCTATATAACAAGATAAAAAATCTCGTTAAACTGGATTTCGTCGTTCAGTTTCACTGCATGAAAAAAGCAGTTTGAGCATTTTGTTAATAACTCCCTTTTCATTTTATTCTTCATGAAAGAAAACAATACAGTATTCCAAAGATAAATGAGTGAGTAAATGATGACAGACGTTATATTTTTGGGTGTACTGTTCCTTTAAATATCTGAGCTGATAGCAAAAGGTTGTAGGTTCAATTCTTGTAAGTGCATTCCGTAATCTATCACCCTCTCACCCTCTGTTATTAGTGTACCATATGTTGCTCTGGTTAAAAGCGTCAATTAAATGACAAATGAGTAATTAAATGTGATTTACATTATAAGTCAAAATGACAACAGAGATTTGAAGGGTTCACTGTCTCGCCCACAATTTATTGGACAGACAGGTTGATCTGTAGACCTAAATTCAAATAAATCAAATGTATGTGTGTTTTAGCTTACATTATTAAATGCATTTGATTCTGATT
>JAZGTJ010020212.1:0-10509 GCA_036877575.1 Botia almorhae
TTTAGCGAGCTCTGTAATCATAGTTGTTACTAGTGAAAATTGAATTATAGAGCTCTGCAATCGTAATTGTTACTAGTAGAAACTCCATTCTTGATATCAAGAAATCTAATTTTACTAGTACAAATTTCATTGTTGATATCAAAATAAAAGCTAATTTGGCTTGCCATAGATGTCGTTCCCTTAACAAACTGATCTCATGTCCCCACGAGTTAATATGTCGTGGCCTCAACATGCTAATGACGTTCCGACGAATTAATATGTCGTGGCCACGAAAAAATAAGTGAACCGAGAATGTCCCTTCCCGGGCACCGTAATACGCTACAGTTTAACTTACGATAACTTTAAACAGTGTTTAGGTGTTCTTCTGAAGGCATACTTACTTTTAAAACAGTTAACCCGGTCTCTGTGATATGAACGCCTCGCTTGCTTCCCGCATACTGCGTATACGCATGCGTGGAGTTTCTCATTATTACGAGAAGGTTTCTCGTTATTATGAGATGTTAAGTCATTATTTCGAGATACTAAGTCATTATTATGAGAGAGTTTCTCGTTATTATGAGATGTTAAGTCATTATTTCGAGATACTAAGTCATTATTACGAGAAAGTTTCTCAATATAATGAGATACTAAGTCATTATTATGAGAAAGTTTCTCCTTATTATGAGATGTTAAGTCATTATTTCGAGATACTAAGTCATTATTATGAGCAAGTTTCTCATTATTATGAGATGTTAAGTCATTATTACGAGAAAGTTTCTCAATATAATGAGATACTAAGTCATAATTATGGGAAAGTTTCTCGTTATTATGACCTACCGACTTATTTATTTTTCTCAACAGTGGCGGGAACGGGCTTCCATATCAATCGATGTTGACGACTCGATGCGCTGTACAGTACTGACACGCCTCTCCTTCCGCCTTGCAAAACGCTCTACCTCTAAACCCGCCCACCAGCCAATCTTGATGCACGCTAATCGGCCCGTGGAAATGAGCAAATGACAAACATAGCAAATCCGGCACGTAAATTTGGAACAATCCAATCACGATCGAAGGCTCGTGCCAATCAGGAAGCAGTTAATTCAGGAATTCGGAACCTAATAGGAACCGAAGATCGCTTCGCCGGGGGGCGCAATACAGTGTGATGTCATTAAGTTTCCATTTTTATGTTTGGTAACATTTTAAGGTTATGGTGTGATGGGCGAAAAGATATAATTTCTATTATTGTAGGATATAGTGTTCTAAGGGATTTAAAATGTAGATCTCGACTTTGTAGTCTGAACTGTTCCAATGGGATGCTCCTTAAAATTACAAGAACCTTACAAGACCACATTCTGAATTTATGACTCTTTGTTTTTCTGTGTATATAAGGTGGCTAGGCAAAAGCCTCAGGGAAGCATTCTGTAACCAGAACCTCTCACATCATTGCTGTGTGCCTCTATTGCCAGGTATGACTTGAACTCTTTTATTTATGTCCTTTTATGTTGACCATTTTATTTAAGTTTAAATAATGTTCTGTACTGATTGTAATTGGTGGACTTAGGTGTAACCAGCCTGCCAAAATAAATAGTTAATTTGACATATTATGAGTGTGTCAGATATTATTACAAGTACCTTATACCTCATGCTACCACAAATATGTGTCCAGGATATAGTCAAACTGAAGGCTTGTGCTTGAATGGAGTAATGCCTCAGCACCTTCAGATTGTTGTATATCACCTGACCAAACCCAAGTTGTATGTAGCAGTCTGAATAATTATTATTAAATTATGGCAACAGCATGAGGTACCTAATGAAACAATAACAAAAAGTATGAGAATACCAGAATAATCAAGGAACCAAGTTTTGGTCAGCGGTAAATATAGATTTTTATTATTTAAAATTGGAGTCAGATTATAATTATATACAGAGTTCAAGGTAATAGACTGGATGATAATAAATTTAGCAACAATTCTACTGAGCTAGTTAACTTTACGGAAGTTCTAAGGAAAGTCTGTACACAAGATCCCTTCACCCATGCCATTGGATTCCATTGTTAAGCCAGTGGGTGGTCCCTACAAGAGCAACTAGATTTAAGATTTTTACCTGGTGGATAACACAGGCAAAAGAATCCAATAGGCTAACTTTAAAGGAGGGATCAGAATATGCAATCTAGCTTTAAATGCAATGATAATATAGTTGTTGCCATGTCCCAAGGTTTATTCACTGGGACAGTGAAACTCTTTTAACCAGGTTAAATCCTCCAGCATGCCCCAGTGTAAGTACATGATAGAGAGGATGACCATGATGTGCATTATCTGGTGACTGTTACACCAGTAATCAAACCGCCCAGGACTGAAGCGCTCTGGCAGGCGGGAAATATTGACAAGTCCTCCTAGCAATGCAAGCATGTCCATGCTGACGTAGAGGCTTACAGAGGTGGTGCTTCCTCTTCCTGCACCAATCAGACGCATCATAAAGAGAACAAAGCGAAAGAGTGCCTGCCAAGCGAAAGCTCGCAGACGGTGGATGTTACTCCGCGCGGTGACTGCACAATACACGCTGTATCCAGAAAGGAGGAGATACGCAAACATCGCCACCCGGTAGGAGAATGGGTAACACAACAAAGTTATATGAATGATCGGCAGAGCCCCTGCAAAAAAAAGCTGACTGAAATCACAGTTTTAATTCAAGTTTCATTTCAATCATTATTTCACTAAGACTTTAGCCTGGATTTCACAGACAGGGTCACATATAGGCAAACAAAAATATTGAAAAGATATTTTATATCTATAATTTGTATGTCTTAAAAATAGATAAATAAATATTTAATATGTTGTAGAAAATATATTGTAGGTGTTGTACAATGGGGTTAAGAAGACCACAATAAAAATATCACAAATGTATAACATGGATGGTTTTGTCCATGCCAGATAAAATGCAAGTTGTCTAAAGCAAAAGGGGACATACCTACTACTAAGAAAAGTCTTGTATATTTGTATTAGAACAAAATTGTATGATGTAATGTTTTCATCACTTAAACTATTAGGTTGATAATTTGAAATAACAATGAGAATTTTGTATTAAAATTAAAAAAATACAAATGAGCGTTTTAACTAGTGGTTTTAATGGCCTTTAACTGGTGGCACGTACGTAATGCATGATTCGTTTCAATCAGGGATAAAATAACAGAAATAAAATACATTAAATGTAATTTTTTTTATTTTGCTTTGTCTGCACTAAACTTAAACACATTATAATAATTTTTCTGGATATCTCATTTAGGACAAGTATTTTATGGATATACAAGCCAGCATTGAGATTTAAATTCTTAATAAACATTTGATAGCGACATAAATGAGAGCAATTCTGCAATGCTATTCTTTATAGAATAAGGCTCTTTATAAAACACTGGACTGGTGCTTTGAGTTGGACCAGAACATTCTGAAAGTCTGGAGTACACTTATTTATTCAATCCAATTCATTATTTATGCATTATTAAATTCAATCTTTTAAATTGCGCACATTTCACACTTTGTATTGAAGCAAAGCAACTTTACAGAAATAGAAATACATTCTATTAAAAATATAAAGACTATATTTTAAATAATACCAATTTTTTTTTCTTTCATTCTTTTTTACCAAATAATAATTTATAATATTATAATAATAATGTATAATTTTACAAAGCAGGAAGCTAACTAAAAGTTACTGGGTCAAGAAACAAAAATTACATACAGCCAGTAACAAAATATTTTTTGCCTAACAATCTCTACATGACTCCATATGAGTTGCTATACTGCAAGGACGCCAATAAATTAGGTATTCCTAATTTAAGAAGTATATTTGTTTTTTTAAAGGTACCAGTTTTAAAAATTACAAGATTGGCCCTATAACAGTCATCACTGTAAAATCCAAAGCTGGTATTTGCTTACCAAGAGTGTTGACGAGACAGATGCCAAACATATCAAAGCACAGCAGTGTGTCATAAGTAGTTGCTCCACCCTCATGATTCATGAAAAGATGATAAAAGACTGAGCAAACGGTAGGAGACAGACAAGCCACATAATGCACCACACAGATCCACCACTCCTCTACCTCTGTCCATGGAATACTCACAGGCAAAAATAGCAACAAATAAATAAAGGGAATACCTGAAGAAAGCATGAAAAAGAGTAGGGTTATACGATGAAATTGGAGAAATCAACAAGCCTATATGGAGTTATCAAGCCATGTTGTGTGTTCACTAACATTCCTATTAGGGATAATGTCCTTAACGCAACAAATGCCTTTGAATTACACATATTACAGATTAGAGACCTACAGATTATAGAATAGTACAAATGTCCAATGGCAAATGCCCAGATCCTATCAGAAAAACAAGTTAATTAAAAAAAGCATTTGAAACACTTCCGAAATACAGACCGACATATTTTTTTACCCTTCTTGTAACACAGGTAACAGCAATTATTACAACATCACTTCCAGGACAATGATTCACTAACAAGGATTAGACGTAATCTCATTTAATGCTATTTTTGCGCCCTTGTGAAGTGTTACAGTGATCAGCAGGGAAAGTAGCCCTACATTACAAATTCAAAAGGTTCATCTCTGCTGTGAGACAGCATTTGGATCTTAGAAATTGTCACATTAGTAAAACAGTGCAGACTTTACTTTGACTCTAGTTTGGCTTACTTTGCATCAAACGGCAGCTTATGCATGTTGCAAATTGCCAGACATTGTATCAGAAATTAAGCAGTTTGTTTTCATACCATGTGTATAGATGTTTCCAAATTCGTTGTGCATGTAGAACAAACTTCTGAGACAATCTCTGTAAGGGGATATTGGTCGGTATCCTGTTAGGACATACTTGTTAAACTGAAGATGTGGTGGTGAATTCTTAAAATCCAGAAGTTTTGGCCCTTTAAAAAAAGCCATAGAGACAGGAAAAAAATAAAAAGGTTGGATGTCCTTGACCACCCACCAGAAAAAAAAACGTTAAAAGCGATTAAATGTTAATGTAATGTAAAGTAATGTTAAAAACTTCCTGACACCAGACACCTATCATCTTGAATGTACCAGCAAATAGATTGACAGTTACTTTTTGCTTGCAGAGAGGTTGTGTACTAATTTACTGGTACTTAGTGTTGTAGCCAATCAGAAGCCAGCAGTTGGACTGAGCAGGAGACAACTCATGGGAGATTAGTTCCTTAAGTCTAAACACTGTCTAATGAAACGCTTGGACACCTGCTTAATATCTCTCGCTCACTGTCGCTCACTGCTCATGTTAAAATGTATTAATCCCAATATAGTGGCCCTATAAAAGTATTTGGACACTTAAAAGTTAAAGAAATGAAATGGAAGTGACATATTTGTCAGATATGGAACCCATACCTGAAATGTGACCTCAGTATTTAACCTATCACTGGTGAGCAGTGAGCACACACACACCTGGAGCAGTGGGCAGCACTGCTTCGTCCGGTGAACAATTAGGGGTTAGGTGCCTTGCTCAAGGCAACTTCAGTTGCTACCTGCCAGTGCTGGAATTAAACCAGCAACCTTCTGATTACAAGTCCTACTCACTAACCAGTGCCCCCAAAAAGGTACATGTCTGATTTATCAGTTTCTGCTTTTACTGCTGTAGAAACCACAGCAATAGTCTCTTGAACAATGTGGTAGTAGTAGTAGTAGGGGAGGCTGGCAAATTGAGCAGTTGCATTTTCCAGAGCTTGTAAAAGTAACATTCCAACCATATTATATTAAAATGTCTTCACAAAATTGATTAAAGCTGCTAAAGTAAAACTTTACCTCGAAGGGAAGGAATTCTCACCTAATGCCGAAATGATTGAGGAGACAAAAGAAATGGATCGTGACTATGCAAGAGGTTTCTGGGCAAAATTAAAACACTGAGACCGTTCTCTCCCTCCAACGCCAAATAAAACCACTGTGGAAAAAAGGCCTAAGTCAATATCTGAGGGCAAGAGGTATAAAGACCAAAAAAATAGTGTAATGATTTGAAGCTTAACAAAGGCAATTCACTTCAACACGGACGAGGTAAATGAGTGCAAAAAGAGAGTCTGACTTGGAGTAACAACACAATCGTTTAGGCAAGAATATAAGGTGGTGTCTCCATATAAAGGGCATGGAAGGGCATGCTCAAAGGTGGGTAAAGAGGAAATCAAAAGTTCTACTTTCTGCAAGGTGGAAAGAATTCACTTTGCTAAGATGCTTCTTTGTGAGGATTTGGAAGATGGGAGAAAGCTATGGCCAGATTGAACGAGCAAGGAAGGCCTTTTTCCATGGGCCATATGGTTCATTGAAGGATGTCAGATAAATTTTTGATGGGTGAAGTCATGGGTGACACTTTAAATGTCGGGTATATAATGTGAAAAGCTTAAAAATGGGGCACTGTAGCTGTGGGTAACTTTTCATTTACATACGGTGAGTGTGGTTATAAGAGACACATTGGTGGTGTATTTAATCATAATCAAAAAACAAATTATAACAAATTTAGTCATACAACTAACCGTTCTGGTCACTGGTTGATGGATGTGCGTAAATTGATTATCTTTTTTTCAATCTGATTAATATATATGGCTTTAATAATGATGGTCAAAACCTAAATTAGTGGAAGATATAGTCAACTTTAGTTTCCAAGATTGTATTAGATATATTTCATAAAATTATAATATGGAGAGGCTGGAACATGGTTCTAGGTGAGTGAGGCTATATGTGACCATCTGTGAAATCCAGGTGAGTAGTTTAATGTTTGGAGATAAATAAATAAATAAAGGGTATTGAAAGGAATAAACCTTTTGAATGTAATGTTCTTTTTTTATATAAAAGTTTTTATAAATATAAGGAGTTATATATTCTATAGATTTTTCCCAGGAACTTAGAGTAAAAAAAGAAACTAATTTAGTTAGTGTTGCGATAAACTGGTCTTAAATAAAAGAATCCACTTTTTTTTCCAAATCCACTTTTAAAGTGGATTAAGGAAAGCAAAAACATTTTTAAGAAAAAGTAGCAAAAAAGTAAGCATTTGTTCAGAAGGGTCAGATTTTATAATTTATATAATTTATATATTATTTATTAATTTAATTAATTTATAATTCAGAATAATATCCCACATATTGAAGATTGTTTTAAAGTTTTATGTGACTCAGTGATTAAGATTGAAGAACTATATTCAGTTGTTACAGTGCCATGCAAAAGTATTCATACCTCTTGAAGTTTTCCAACATTTTTTTTACATTAAAACCACAAACTTAAATGTTTTTTGATATTTTATGCAATAGACCAACACAAAGTAGCATATAATTGTAAAGTGGAATGAAAATGATACATGGTTTTCAAAATTTAAAGCAAATAAAAATCTGAAAAGTGTGGCGTGCATTTGTATTCAGCCCCCCTGCGTCAATACTTTGTAGAGCCACCTCTTGCTGCAATTACAGCTGCAAGTCTCTACCAGCTTTGCATATCTACAGACTGAAATTTTTGCCCATTCTTCTTTGCAAAATAGCTCAAGCTCAGCCAGATTGGATGGGGAGCGTCTGTGAACAGCAATTTTCAAGTCTTGCCACAGATGCTTAATAGGATTTAGGTCTGAACTTTGACTGGGACATTCTAACATGAATATTCTTTGATTCAAACCATTCCATTGTAGCTCTGGCTGTATGTTTAGGGTCATTGTCTTGCTGAAAGGTGAATCTCCTTCCCAGTCTCAAGTCTTGTGCAGTCACCAACAGGTTTTCTTCCAGGATTGCCCTGTATTTAGCTCCATCCATCTTCCCATTAACTCTGACCAGCTTTCCTGTCCCTGCTGAAGAAAAGCATCCCCACAGCATGATGCTGCCACCACCATGTTTCACAGGATGGTGTGTTCAGAGTGATGTGTGGCGGAAAAGTAACACTGCTCAACGCTTTGCATTTAGGCCAAAAAGTTCAACTTTGGTCTCATCTGACCAGAGCACCTTCTTCCACATGTTTGCGATGTCCCCTTGTGGCAAACTGCTAACTTGTGGCAAACTGCTAACTTGTCGCAAACTGCAAACGGGACTTTTTATGCATTTCTTTCAACAATGGCTTTCTTCTTGCCACTCTTCCATAAAGGCCAGATTTGTTGAGTACACAATTTTTAGTTGTCCTGTGGACAGATTCTCCCACCTGAGCTGTGGATTTCTGCAGCTCCTCCAGAGTGACCATGAGCCTCTTGGCTGCTTCTCTGACCAGTGCTTTCTTGCTCAATCTGTCAGTTTAGGTGGACGGCCATGTCATGGTAGATTTGCAGTTGTGCCATACTTGGCCATGAGCCTTTTGGCTGCTTCTCTGACCAGTGCTCTTCTTGCTCAATCTGTCAGGTTAGGTGGACGGCCATGTCATGGTAGGTTTGCAGTTGTACCATACTGGTTTCATTTTTGGATGACGGATTGAACAATGCTCCTTGAGATGTTCAAAGCTTGGGATATTTTTTTAAAACCTAACCTAACATCTCCACAACTTTATTCTTGACCTGTCCGGTGAGTTCCTTGGTCTTTATGATGCTGTTTGTATTCTAACAAACCACTGAGGCCTTCACAGAACAGGTGTATTTATACTGAGACTAAATTACACACAGGTGAACTCTATTAACTAATTAGGTGACTTCTGAAGGCAATTGATTGCACTGGTTTTTATTTAGGGGTATCAGAGTACAGGGGGCTGAATACAAATGCACTACACTTTTCAGATTTTTATTTGCTTAAATTTTTTTTATCGTATATCATTTTCGTTCCACTGCACAATTGTGTGCTACTTTGTGTTGGTCTATTACATAAATTCTCAATAAAATACATTTAGGTTTGTGGTTGTAAGGTGAAAAAATGTGAAAAAGTTTAAGGGCTATGAATACTTTTGCAAGGCACTGTATGAAGATGGTTTTAAACACATTTTCAGGGACATATGTGGTCACTCATATTTTTTTAAAATGTTTTGGGGGTTTTTAAAATTCCTTAAAAAATTAAGGAATGTGTAGATTCAAAAGAGTTTAAGACAAGTATAAAACAAGGCTTAAGTACCCTGACTCCCAGGGCGGGTAAGGATAAAAGGGTTTTAGACAATCTTAATGTCAATTGCTATTGTTGCTAGGATGAAAAGGGGTATTTCTGCTATAATTAGTGAGACTAATAATATAAAACTGGTTTTAGGTTTACTAGAATATAATGATGTAGTTCAGTGTATTAGATAAGCAAATTATAAGTATTATAAGTCAGTCTGCAGATGACACAATGTTATTTCCAAAGAACGAACTAATAAATAAAATAAATAAAGAAGGAAGGGAAATATCTGGGTATCGTTATTTCTAAGGATAGAGAACTAATGGATAATGGAAACATGGAAGACCATAGACAAAAGTAAATCGATATTAAACAGATGGCTGCTAAGGTATCTCACAATTTTTTGAAGGGTTATTTAGTCTAAAAATGATACCAAGCCTTCTCTTTACCCATATCAACATGAATGATTGAGGTAATAAATAAGGTAATTTTAAATAAATTGAGAAATAAATGTTAGTACATCCTTGAAAAGAATGACATGATTTAAAACATATGAAAATGGGGGTGCAAATGTGATTGATTTTGACATTATGAATAGTGTATTGAAAATGAAATGGTTAAAATCCTATATTCAAAATAGCCATTCTTTTTGGTTTATTGTCCACAATGCAGTCCACAATTAAAAAACTAGGTGAAATAAACTTTTTGCATTGTGACTTGGAGTGCTCTTCTTTACATGTAAAACTTTCGCTCTTCCATCAATGAGTAAATCCTTTCTGGAAGTTATTGTACTTTTTGAGTTGTAACAGTCAGTCTGGAATAACGGGGTAGATAAAATTAGAAAGAATATCTGTGTACTTAGAGAAATTTAAATTCAAAGCTGTTTGGCATGAATGGATAGAGTTGGATAATAATAACGGAAACCTGTTATTGTATGAAGAATTTTGTGACACCATCTTTGTATTGTTTAATATTATGTACTGTTATTGCCCCCTTGTGGAGATTACAGAGTATGCTCACAGGTTCGGAAAGCGTGAGGAGCTTTAGTTGTTATTACGAATCGGTGCGGAGCGCAACAATGTTTATCTCATTTTATCGAGTGGTGTTATTTAACCGTGTGCATGCATTTAAAAGTACGTTTTTATGTTTATTTATCATATTAACTTGCTATTTACTTGTTATCACGGTAATTCTGTTTGCTATGTTAAATAATTAATGTTTTCCTTCTAATATACTGTACATATATAGTTTATTGCACGATTATAATCGTTTACACTGTCATTTCTTATTGTTTCTATCAAGCATTAGAGTAATTGCATTTCGTTATGTGTTTATGCTATTTGTTAAGATATATCGTCAAGTATGTTAAAAAAGCGTGATGACGCAATGCATGAACCAATGAGTGTGCCGATTACGTCATTCACGCATGCGCAGTAGGATGATGGAACGCGGACGGGGCCAAAAGTGTTCAAATTAAACGCGTGAAATTTGGACGCGT
>JAZGTJ010020213.1:0-10508 GCA_036877575.1 Botia almorhae
TTAAATAAATGAAATTGCTTAAAAATTTTGTGTGTTATGTGGTTTCACTTAATAAACCCAACGCTGTAAATGTTCATGTTATTTTGTACTATTTTACGTATCTGGAATTAATTGATTTTATGAGTGGTGGTAATTATTAATCATTTATATTTTAGAAAGCAAGTATGTGATGTATTTTAAAAGTATTATGTTAAACCAACCAGAAATATAGCCAGCATGTGTGGTGATAATTCTGTGGTTAGCACAAAAAAGTCTGAAAAGATCATTCAGATGATTGGGCTCACCATCCAAAGCTATTTACTGTAATGGATTTAAATTTGTTTCATCATTTCTCAATGTAACCATGTTAGAATGGCCGCAAGATCACCATTTCTGACCTTTTACTTTGACGTGCATGGCACATTGTTGCATGACATATGCAAACGAGGGACAACGTGATATTTCAAATAGTCTGTTCTCAACCCTCTCTCTAGTATGAGTAAATTAAACAAATTACCCAGAATCTGTTTGAGGGCAGAGTCATATGAGGTGGCATGGCCATGAATTTGATTACCTGAGATCTCAGAACATTTTTGTTGGTTGTCAGATGAACTCCAGGGCAGAATGTGGTTTTATTGTGATGCAAATGGTTTAGGCATTGTGCTTAAACAGTTCTAAAATGATGTATGGCTTGTTCAGATACCATCAGGAGATCCACAGTAACCGGGCCTGATGCCCACGGAAGTCATTTAAAGCAATGTGACACTGAGTCCTGACGTTGCAGAAAGTCCTTGTAGCCTGTCCCCTTGGTTTTGTCTTCGAGTTTGATAAAAACAGATTACGCTTGGAGGACAACCATGTCATTGAGTCATCGCAGGCAAAAAAATAACCCTCCTCAGCTCAGCGGATTTTTAGATATTTGTATATAAATAAAAAATTGAAAAAAAAATGATGGATTACAATTTCATACTCTTTACCGTGTTGGAGAAGCTAATTTAAAAACTAAAGCATGTCAGACCATAGGTTACTCATAATTTACGGTCAAGCTACTTTTTGTTATAGCTCAGTTTTTATTTTGCTTAAACAAAATTACCATTAAGGTGAACTGTTTGAACTGGCTTGCAAATCTGAATTAAGAATGAGAATTGTCATGTTACACTGTTATGTGCTTGAAAAATTAGCCTGTTAACTATTTTGAAAGCTGAGCTATTTTGACAGCTGAGCTAGCAGTTAGTAGCGTCACTGCTTTTAGTTAGTTACCTCCAAACAATGTTTGTTTATATAGTTTTTCATTACTTATCTGCACATCAAATATTACCAAGTCACTTCTTAGGTGCTAGGCATGAGCCTGTGAAGAGAACTTCGTCTTTCACCTGTAATCTGATGCAGCAGAGAGCCGCAGCTGGCTGCAACCCCTCCTGGTGATTTATGATTGAGGACATGTTCATAAAAGTATCAAAACAATCAGAGCTCTGCTGGGAGAAGATACGGGAGCATTACGTACATCATGCAGGACAGGCCTGGGTGGGAAATGGCTAGTAGTGCCTCTTCCATTTTAAAACCATGTCTCTGTTCTTTATCCTCCATGGAGGGTGACAACTCACATTTTACTTCTAGAGAAAGAAGGCCAAAGTCTACAAAGTATCAATTTGTTTTTTGATTTAAATATATCTATCCAGTATGATAAAAACGATCTTGAGTGGACAGGGGCAGCATATTAAGGGGAGCATATTCTATTCTAACTATTTCCCTGGTGTGAGTTTTTTTACAGCTGCTTTTAATGCAATTGTTACAGTGTATTACATTTCAGTTTCTTAGGTTGACCCATAAAGCCTGACATCTTAAAGTGAAGCTTTGCTGCTAAATTGTAACCTACTGTAATCTACAAACATTTATTTTTTGCAAATATTCACAATACAAAATAATCATAAATGAGAGGTATTATTTCAAAGAATACTTAATGGATATGGTGACATTAACGTATGAACAGTACACCTTTATTGTAGTAAGTGTGAATTTAGCTGTCTGTAACAAACACTTGCTTTGGTTTAAATGTAAATCCCGCTACACAGCCACATAATGCAAACAATCATGGCTCAGCACATCAAAGACTGTGCTTTATTTATATGGTGATATTAATATGGTGATAAAGTTTTTCGTATATAAAGTATAAACTGTTATCATGGTAGTTTGTGACTATTTGAGTGTCTGTGATATAAAATAAATACATCACATGCTTTGAAACAAATGCTGTTCGAGTAGATGTCTGTGTAAATGAAAGCTACTCTCAGCAAGCCTCTGAAACGTCTACTGAAATAAACATGAACTGGGGAGACAGGATCTGAAAGCAAAACAACATAGTCCAAAATAACAAAAGGTAACACAAACACATGAAACAAGAACAGCACGTAGACATTAACAATAATCAACAAAATAAACACTGGACACACAAGAATATAGACTAACCAAGGGACACAAGATACACCTAGAGACAATTAGGTCAGGATAACACTAAAAACTACAAATAAATAAAAGAAATAAAAAAACATTATTGCACGTCCAACTTTCTAACCAGTATGGACTTGTATATTTCTAATATTTTCTTTCTAACCAGTAGGCCACAACTGCCCCAGAATGGTGCTAAGCAGGAAGCATAGAACGATATCTGCTTACTGAGCTAGCATTTGCCCAGTAGTTACTAAATGAGTAAGGCAGCACACATGACAGCACAGGAACACATGTCCCAGCAGGGGTAATTATTTGGTCTGTCCCCCCCTCGCTCTTAATTTGAGAAATGTAAAAACTAACAAATGGGTGCATCCATTCACTGAGTCTTATGTCACACAGGAGTTGCTAAGCAGTTTTCTTGTATTCTAAAAACATATGAAAGTGACCTATCTGTCAGATATGGTAACCCATACCCAAAATGTGACCTCTGCATTTAACCCATCACTGATGAGGAGTGAACAAGCACTGCAAGGCGTGAACACACACACACACACCTGGAGCAGTGAGCAGCACATTACTGTGCCCGGGGAGCAATTGGGGATTAGGTGTCTTGCTCACGGGCACTTCAGTTGCAACACCCCAAGTGCTGGAAGCGAACCAGCAACCTTCTGATTACCAACCCAGCTCACTAACCAGCAGGCCACAACTGCCTCGTGATATAGATGGTTATGTAACACAAATATTAAAATATACAAGCTTACACTGTCATACACTATGGTAAAAGTGTACTGTAAGTACATCCCTGTCACTTTTTCAGTGAACCTATGTTGGTTAATTTGTATCTTTGAATTTAGATTGAATGTTCCAAAAGTGCTGTTATTTAGTATCATTTATATGACTCTGCTCATCTGTGTTTGTGTCCACACCATGTGAGCAGTGCAGAGCAGGGAGGGATCAAGGAATGTTTTTCTTTGGCAAGCCTGTGTAGCATGTTTCTCTCAAAAGCAAGGAGAAATTTGAAGTGGAGCTGGAGCAGAGTGATTACAGAGTACTTTGAGCATAGAATTTCTCTCGCTCCACTTAAGTCCTCAGTTCTGCTGTGTGTTCCTTTTTAGTTGGCAAAGAAAAAATGCAAGCCAAACAAGCAACATTTAGTTTTAATTGTTTAAAAAGTTATCTACTTATTGCAATATTTACAAACTAGCTGTTTATTGTTTTTATAAAAGCAATTACTCTGATTTGTTCTTGTAATGATGTTCTTGTACTGATCAGCATATGCCTGTGGTTACAGATTCATCAACAATAAAATAAATTCTAAAAAAGAAATTTAATGAATTAATGATGAGTTAACCAAAAATTAGAGGGTTAACCAAAACTCAAATAGGCTTTTCTAAATTAAAGAAGACAAGGCCACCACATTTATAGTGCTTGCTTGTGCCTTTTCAGAACATGCTGCTGGTTTTACGGGCCATCTGACAAAAACGTGTCAGAGGACCAAATGTCTGAGAAACTAAATCACTCTCACTCTCACTAGTCACTCTCATTCCTGCATGCAGCTCATCTGCCCTTTCAAAACACATTAGAGGGAAAGAGGATCAGCCTTTTGGTCTTAAGGTTTCCACCCCTATATCGTCACTAACACAGACACATGGGCTTAAACCCTGAAAAATGCTTTTACGCTGACTGAGTGGCGATATTTCTCATCTGCTATAATATCACCACTGAAACAACAATGACTCGGGCCACCACAGGGGTGTTGCATCGTTTGAATGAATCCTTTAAAAAGTGGAGGTGATTGTAAAATTGTGGTTTCCTGATTTTATTTTTTTCTCTTTTGTAAGGCTTCGCAAACTCAGTGTCATTTTGCAGGCGCCTTTGATGGAGCGGATGGATGAATGAAGAGCAATTTATATGTTAAAAGTATCTCAAAGTGCTGGGATAGAGTCTCCAACAGCCCTCACTTAATTCTGCTTCTATCATTATTATTCCTGAAATCTCAAAGATTTTCTGTCAAGTTGTCTCACCCGAACACAGAAATCATCTCCAAGTAACACGGTGTTCTAGCGAGATAAATTTCACCCGACATGAACGATTGCACACCAACACCAGCAAATTTAGAGTTGTGTGAATGTCAAGAGAGATGTGTAGAGCTTTTGTTCAGAAAAAGAAAGAAAAAAGGAAAAGAAATCGCTAGCAGCTCTATTCCTTTAGGAATGCATTAACAAAGCAGTTAAAATAATTCTAAAATTAATTAAAGAAAGAGGCATCACAACTCAGTGAGCACTTCAAATGAATCTTCAGAGATTTGCCTTCACACATTTTACTTTTTTTGTCACTCTCTTTGTTAGAAGTAGAATATTCTTGTTGTTTTGCTATTTCTTGAGAATTGTTTCAAACAAAGGCAATAGACCATGTGTTTGTGGACATTCTGGACCGACAGAAACACAGCTGGTCTCATTATGTCACCAATGTAATTTGTACTCTTGTAAAATTAGACAGACTGTGCATGCTTGATCTTAAGATCTGTTAGTCAGCGCGCTTGGAAACAAACAACCCTACCAGCAGCAAAGGACTTGGACATTTGTTTGGCGTATCTCTGGTGTGAACAAAGTTGTATTATTTACTTTCAGGATGTAATTGTTGGTAAGGGGAAAGGTGCTATGTGAAATTGTGTCTTTGGTGTGATTTTAATTGGCTGTGGTGTAAAGCAAATGCTGAGAGGTGAGGGAGGTCAAAACAAAGCCATCCAAAACACTGATTCTTATTAGAGATTGATGGTTAGGAGAGAAAACTTTCTTTGTATTTTGTTGAACACTTGACTGAAAGCTTCCTATAATTATGATGTTTCTGCTTGTGAAGATTGTAAAAAATAAAAATAAAAAAGTTTTGGGTTTTATTCAAAAATATTTGATCAAACATTACTGTTAAATAACATTTAAATAACAGTACTAGTATTTAAAGCCAGTAACCTGTTTATCTAAAAAACGGAAGAATGGGACTCTATAGTCTCATCTGCAGCGGTTAGGTGTTTTGAAAGCAGGGTTCTGTAAAAACGTCTCTACTGTACACTCATGGCTCTACACTGCAAAACACTAAACTCTTTCTAAACAATCTTAATGTTCAGCCATAGGACTAACTGGCCAGTTCTGTCTGCAACATTTACGCGTTTGGCAGATGCTTTTATCCAAAGCGACTTGCATTGCATTGCACTGTACTATCCCGTGATACAGGTGCAATCCCTGGATACAGGTGCAATGCCTGGGATTGAACCCATGACCTTCGTGTTGTTAACACCATGCTCTAACCATTGAGCTACAGGAAAGCCACATGCAATGTGCCAAAGAACATGCAATTCTTTGACAGATGATAAGGCACTAATTAGTGGCTCTTAGCAGGAATACCACAGGTGAGGAACATAACTCTTGTTGGTGTTGTTGCCGAGTGTTTGAAGGATGATCATACCCACTGACCCTTGCAAATCATCTTCAAAACTTAAAAGATGTCCCTATTAACACTGGCAACCAGTAACCTGTTTTTCCAGTCTGGCATATTAAGCTTATGAAGCTAACAAATTAAGATAAGAACTTATCTTCTGCTTTGAGATGGACTGTTATATGCGGTACATATATTTTTAAACCTGTTTTTATTCCGTGCAGTCACTCTTTAAGTAATTATATTGGTGTCTAGTTGAAAAAAATCAAAGAAGGTTTTTAACATTGTCATGTATTGACCTTTGTTGCCTGTGGGTGGGAAGGTTTTACTGAAAAGACTAATGCTGATATACATTTAGCCTACACTCAGAAGAACAGCAGGATCTTTGCTCTCTTCAGGTGTATGTGATGAAGCTTCTGCAGAAGAAGTGATGTACAGTAGCTCCATTTCCAAAAGCATCACTTAGAAATATTCAACAAGGCTTCACCACAGGAGAGCCTTAAGCCATTTCTAATGCCCTTTTAAAGTTTAGCACAAGCATGCTCTATTGAACTATCTTTAAAGGAATGACTGGAGAAAATACTGCCGTGGACTATTCCACCTGATCTTAGACATGCTTAAATGTGTCGGGCCAAATAACATCAGAAAAGAGATCAAACCTCAGATCTGAACATCAACACAGCCAATAGCCACACAGCCAGTGCATTTAAATCAGGTTTTTAATTTGGATTCCATAATTTCATGATTTGTTTTGGCCCTCCTTTAACTTAAGCCAAACTAAATATTTGATTGAATGAGCTGGACTGTGATGCCTCTAATCTATTTTTCTTTTTCTAACACTGCATTAATGTGCAAGTAGCCCTCGTTCTCTCCCAGCAGGAGTTTGCATACCCTCGCATTCATTCTGATTAATCCTTTGTGCCTTTGTGGACTTAATGCAGATCTGTAGTGGACTAACCATACCCTGAGTGATGGCCAAAGATCACTAGAAATGTCACTCTGTAAACAGAAACATGATCAAAAGCCCTTTTGCTTTATGCTTTTGCCTATGAGATCCAAAAGCACCTTGTTGATATTCAGATCCCATATGGCCCCGTAATTATGGTGCATACTCTGACACTTCTGTTTTCTCTAGTAGAGTGAGCCTCTTGTTTACCAAGTTCTGAGATAACCAAACCTTCCCTCTCTCGTTTTAGTGGAAGAGTGTCCTAAATAATGTAAATTGTACAGAAAGGGCATCTGTAAGATATTTTTCATATTAATGGTCTTTAGGCATAGGAAGCTACATCAGCGTGGGCAGAGGAGATGTGAGAGGAACTGGCTCCCTGGGACCTAAATAACTTTTGGGCATGTGATGTGACTTTGATGTGTGGAGTAACATGCTTTATGCTCACTTCCAATGGCACTTCACATGCATACTGACTGATGTATTCTGTTTGTGAGAGGCACATTTAAGTTTGTGCCAGGCCAGCTGTACCTTTAATTTGAAATTCACTAATGTCTCAGAATAGATCACATTTTATTAGCTTGTTGTAGGTCTGATTCTTAAGTCTTGTGTGTTGTTAGCTTCACGGTGCTCAGCGTGAACACAAGTTCTCTGATTGTTGCTATGCTTGTCAACACACAGCATAATAGAATCTGACATTATTTGCAAAACAGATTAAATTTGCCACCAGAAAGCATTAATAATTAAACATCACTAAATCAAACAGAACTGTTTGATGCTTGTGTTGACTGAGCTGTGGTGGAAGATCACTATAAACACAATTATTTCAATTTCGTAAATGTCTTAAAAAAAGGGGCGCACAATGTCATGAAATAATTAAAAAATGTGATTTAGGGTCACAAAATAAGGGGGACTGGAAATAAATGCACTGGAAACTCATAATGTAAAACATTAGCCTCCTGTAATCTCACATGTGTCTCCTTTAGAGTTTCAGGTGAGGTTTTAAAAATGTCTTAAACTGTGCTCAAATTTAGCAAGATGTCATACCAAATATTTCTTATTAAGGTTTGCTTTCCATGTTAATTTTACAACTCTGTACTCTTACATCAACAATTGTCTCATTTTTAATAATTGTGTCTATTTTATTTCTCTTACAAACTTTTAGAAGCAACATCTAAGATAGTTACTCAGATACGTAAACATAACTAAGAACTCCAATAAGTCTCCTAAACTGAAGCAATCTCTGAGAAATAACCTTCCTGGGCTGTAAAACAAAGACAAATATAATACTCTTATTCATGCAGTCTCAAAGACCAAAATATGTTCCTTTTATTTTCAGGTCTAAAGTGATGAAGTTTCTATGGTCAGTGGAGCTACAAAATAAGGTCCTAGTCGGTTGTCCCTAGATAACATTTCAGAGGATGGATAAGCAGGACTCCATTATTTTGAGGCTGATTACTTTGACAAAGCACATTAAGGAGGTCATGCTCTTTGTGTTGGGCACTGCAATTGTGTGTCTGCCACTGTGATGGATAACACCTAGACAAGCTGACTCACAATTGGCCAGGAATGCAGACAATTATTAGACATAAGCTTAGGTAAAAAACACAAAGGCCTTCCATAAATCACGCACAATCTTGAATAAATATTGTCATGTCATCTAGCTATTTGCTTAGCAGCTGGGGGTGTGCATTGTGTCGCTAAATTGATTTACGGTTCAACTGATGGCAAATGTAATAAAACAACACTCAAAAAGGGTGATAAATTCGAAGGAATCCTTGAGAGACATCCACTTTGTCCTTTCGGAGGCTCAGTATAGAGATAAGCAATGCCAGATACAGTGACGCCTTTCCGGAATGAGTCTAAATTGTAATTTGAATCTGGAGATTTTATCTATGCAAATCTGTGGTCTGATGCTATGAAAGAGGCAAGAAACAGAGTGGCTGATGTCTTGTGCTGGAATATGGTGTCATCAAATAGTTTATTCATGCCCGCGCTTGTAAAAGTCACCCCTCCACAAACAGGAGCATTTGCATTTCATGATGCCCTTCCAAGGGAGACATCTCAGGCTAGATGGCTTCTTCGCATGCTTTTATTAAAGTCCAGAAAACAATTCATTAATTAGCTTCTTTACTGGCGAGCTAATGGTGTTTGTTTTACAGATATGCCTGAGTATATAAATTCACCTCATTCAAAAGACAGGTGGATATAAGAGATTTAACAAAACACACATAGGTTTTTATTGACTTGTCATGTATTTTAGCAGTTCAACGTGCCACTATTAAATTCTGTCATATACACACGAGGGACGTATACAAGTACTATAGAGCCCTGGGATGCCAATGCCACAAAGCCCTCTAAACCAGAACAAAACACACAGTTTTAACTTTGTGCATTGATTTGTTCTTTAATAGAAGTTGATTAAGGGAAATGTGGATGTTAATAGACCCTTGTGCTAGAGCATGGGGTGCTCCATTGGGTTTTGTTTGGGGTACTGACAAAAAATTGGGGTACTGACTGAAAAAATTCCATTGTTGTGTTTTATTCTTTGTAGGGCCCCCCTCTCTCTGTTTGATTCTTACAGTACTGCCTGTGATCATATGATGGAACAATAATAACAGATAGGGGACCCCTGGACTCCTCAAGAGGCGTGGCTGAGACTCTGCGATGGGACACTTTGTTACAGGGGCTCCTGAACAGGTTAATACATGAAACAGAGGCCCTTGTGTTGTTCCAAAGTAGTGATTGAGACAGGTAAATAAGGCCTTTATCCAAGTCGGTAGTGGGTGGGTGTGGTTCCCCAGCTAACAATTTTAGGTTGTGAGAATGTAAAAAAAACTTTTAAAGTTATTTTGAAAGAACTAGGAATAATCAAAACATCCAGTTTTAAAGATGTTATATTGACACATTGCTTGGTTGTAACTTTTTAAAACCACTAACATATTAATTAACTACTTAAGAATAACGTGTTATGATATATAATGTATATAAGATATATAATGTTATAATAATGTTCTACTAATGTTACTACAATAACGTTTAGAATGTTAGCCTACGTTCTGAGAACATTCCCTGTTAGCTTGAACCCTTTTTAGAGTATGACCCACATGTCCTGTCCTGTGTATGCAAACATGCACATGGACACAGACACAACTGGTATGTATAGTGTCATCAGGGCTTTCATCAGTACCCACAGTATGAGGTGTAGAAAAGAAAAGGTTTTTAAAAAACTATTTTAACTAGCTGCTACTACCATTCTGGCATAACATGAAGATGCCCTTGGCATAAATAGATCTACATGTTCATTTGGTATATTAAGAGAGGCACACAGTTAAAGAGTGTTTATTACAATTGTAAATTTCCACCCTGGGGCCTGTAGCCCAGTATTTGATTACATGGGGTCTGTGCTCACGGACACAGCCTGAGTCTGATTGAAAGTCCAGCGCACCTAATTAATTTCATTAAAAAGTGAAGTCATCTTCAAGCAGGAATTAATATTTGGAGCGTCATGTTGCTAATTCATTTCCAGATTTAATTAGCTCGGAGAGGAAATGTTGCTTGGGCAAGAGGACTTTTTAATTATCAGCTTGGATAAATTTGAAAATGTTGATGCCTAAGGGTTGAGTTAATTAAAACCTGCATTATTTTAACTTTAATTAGCTCCCATCTTTGTTTTGCTCCACCATATGGTCATGTCCTGTAG
>JAZGTJ010020214.1:0-10507 GCA_036877575.1 Botia almorhae
AAACAGACCGTTTATATATCGGCCAGTCGAAATATTATGAGCGGGTCAAAGATGAAAACTGACGACCAGGCCCTCACATCGTTTGCATAATCATTTGACATGGCAAATATGCGCATCCTTTAAAACGCAACGGTTTACTCTTTACAGTATACAATGTCACCTCGTGTCTGCTTTGGCCAGATATCTCATTAATTTATCTATGAGCTGAATGTCTGTCCTCTGGAATGTCCACATATTTTCTTCATCTCAGACTGATGGCTACGCGAGAGCGCGCGCGTTACAATCACGGGTTCTTAGGTGCACGAATGCATCCCATAATAATCAAAGAGTCACAATTACAATCTGGGTCACCGATATACGAATTCCACTCAATTCACTCGTTCAAATACTGACAACACGCAATGCGCGAACTGTTAATGAGATGCGCCTGGAATCGTGTCAATTCGGGTACATGGAAATGAACTGAAATCATAATGATAAAGCAAAAGTGTGAAAACGAGTTACAAATAATCGAAACGTTTTTCTTTATCTTTTCTACGTTTACTCATCATCTTAACATTGGCTATGTGATTCTTGCTCCTTGATTTGCAGACCGATCATGCCATGTCAGTTAATTACTTTGGAGACATGATTAAAACATTTTAAACGACTTACTCTTTATGAGCGACAGATGACTAAATCGTACTATTTAACAAGCAAGAGAACGACACGGACCAAGACAACCTATGATAGAGGTTAACACAAGACCAGATGATGATTCCTGCACCCCTGATGAATAAATATCATCGACCAGACAGCAAGATATTTAAACCATATGCCAATAAGTAAACATGTGAAAATATTTATGGCGGATCAGACGTACCGTTGCTGAGGCTGAGCTGTTCGTATCGTGCATCGAGCTGCCTGAGAGCGCGCACATAGACACACTAGGGCGCGTTGGAGAGAGTAGGTGTGGCCTATGAGCCTGTATGCACAGACCTACTACGAATAGGAATGACTCTAGAAAATGAGAAACGTGCAACAATTTGGCCAAATTTCTATGGATTCCTTACAAGTTTAATTCTGTGTTCGACATGTACGTAATTTTTAAAAACCCAACGGACAACAGAGTAATGTATTTTATTCATAACCCATTTCTAAACTGGTCTTAACCAGTGCCAAGTGGCCTGTCCAGGTTTGATTAATTTGTACAAATATTTTCAGTACTAGTCTTTGTGAGGGAGTGAGAGGATTTCATACTATGTTTTTTTAGTCTTAAAGAATCATCACTCTCAAATCATTGCCAAATATTCCAGCAATTCATAAAGGTTTGTTTGATGGATATTTGATCAATAATGCCAAAGACAAAAACTAAATACTGGGAGCAGATTGACTCCTGGATGTCAAATGACTCCTTCCAAATCCTCTTCAGGCTGTCCCAAATAAAACACACATTTAAACTATTTCTTATATTGATACATAACAGGTCTCTCCTGTTGCCTATATCCATCAGTTTTAATATCATAAAAACGCTTTTTAACAAATTTTCAGAGGCTCTGCTAATAAAAGTTTGGCTGAACTGATTAAAAAGCAAAATGTTTTCTGACCGCATATAGCACCATAATATCCATACAACTCATGTTAAATTGTTTACCATACTGTAATTGCTCAACATAAACACAAACTATTCTATATTTATGTGACTCTAGGAGCTGGTTAAGAATGGTAAGTTTAGGCTGGTTTGTGTACAGCTGATCCCAGCCTGACAGCTGCAAAGCAAGACTGCCAAATCTGACCCATTAACTGCACTCCCTCAGCATTCTCTTGCAGACACAGTCTGCCTTTCTAACCACCTTTTTGAAAAGGAGCCAGAGCAAAATTGGGTTTACAGTAACAGAGTGATGAGTGTCAGAAAGTTGAAAAAGTAAACCATGAACAAGTAAACATGAAAAGTTCATGTAGCTTCAAACTAAAGTATTGCTTAAACTAAAACTCTGAAAACACTAAGAAACCAAGTCGAAATACCAGAATTGCTGTTATAAGTTAAATGGGTATAAACAAAAGTCAAATCAGACAAATAATCAAATCTGATCAAAACGGTTTTATTTGTGTATAAGGATACTGGATCATGGAAATATGGTCTAATTAATGGATTTAGTTTTTAATAGACGAATGAGATGAAGGCATTTAGCAGCTACAAAAAGGCTTTGCATTTGTTAAATCACATCTAAACTTATGCCATTTCAAGATTATAAATAGACACCTCCAGACAAATCCTAAGCAGCTGTTTCAAAGCAGCAGTCTGGCTGCCGCGCCCTTGCTGCTAGACAGGCTCTGTCCATCTCTTGAATTATCTTATTATAGTCCCATGATAACAGCTGGCTCATCTTACAAAATGGTGGTGCATTAGTAGAACCACAAAGTTCTACAATCCTCCTCTGCGCTTGCAATAATGTTCAACAGATGCAAAAACACAGATAGTACATTTGCTTAAAATCTGCATATTTTTATACCCAGGATTTCTTAAGCCTCTGTGAGACGTATATCTTTGAAGATGTTTACCGCAAACTGTGAACAGACGCGATTTGTTAGGCTCTAGATTCTAACAGTAGGGAGTCATTGTTTTGCTTATTGAAACAATAACCCGCTGTCTTTCCTAAGACCTTTGGTCTAGAGTCTGGGTGTGGGCTCAGGTTTCACTGTGGTGCATGTGGTGCAAGATCCAGAAATCAATGCCACCATCAGGCAGACTGGAGTCTCCAGAGCAGCATGCTGATGCTCGTGTGCTCATGTGCAGACTGCAGGGCTATAAAAGACCGGAATCAATAACCCATCCTGAATTATTAATCAATGCTAAAAAACACACCCTTGTGAAGCCCTCGGCCATGGATAACAGCTTTGGGAGGAATCGGAACTTCTTGCTTTTGTCTCAGAAAAGAGATGTGCAATTTTTCCTGCGCTGATGCTAAGGTGAGATAATCACAAATCAACACTTCGCCTAACAGATCCAGTGTCAGCGTTGTCTGTGAAAATATGCTCCATGTTCTGTGATCTCAAAAATCTAAATTTACATCACCAGTGCGGCTTCACAGTATAGTGATGTCTACATTGCAGTGGATAGCATAGAGAGGTGATAGCCATACCGTGACGTGTAAATAGCTTGAACTGTGAACTACTGTAAGCCCATTAAAACCACACTGGATATTAAATAACAAGATTAAATCTTCAAAAACACGTTACAGCAGAGGTACGTACTGCTTCTCCTTGTCTTTGTCAGGGGGGAGGGGATGCAGTTACACATCAACACCTCTGATAGGCTCGTTGCTCATTTTTCTCCGCCCTGTCAATTTTCCCTGTTTATTGACTTAATTATGCTCCATGCATCTCATAGAAGCACATGCATCAAAATCTCAACAGCATATTTGGAAGCTTTGATAACCAAACCTGTTAAATTAAAAGAGATTATAGCAGCGAGTCGTTAATGTCAGGCATGTTGCTGGAAAATCTAAATGAATTGGACAATGCCTGAGACAGCTGGGGCCATGGTGACCATCCCACCCTCCTGCCTGCTGTCTCTGGGGAGGTAAAGGGATCTGTAATCATTGTTTAAGGGCCCATCCATCTGTGTCAATTGTAACAGCCCTGGCTGGAGTTTCATGAAGTCGATCACTTGCTATTCCCATTTGAACTGATCAACACATATGGAAAAGTCTCTATACCGCCATCATCCTATTATTCCTTAAGAATCAAAGCATTATCCTTCCACATTAATGTTTCGTATTGTTTTTATCATTTTTTGTATTATATTCTTTGTATCATTCATATACCTAATAAAATGGCCTTATTCCATTTCTGACCTCTGTTCATAGGTCCTATACTTTTCGCTGTCAGCAGGCAGCACTAATCTTGCTCAGTTCTCAGTCCAGCTCAGACATACAATAGGTTGACATGTTGCTAGAGGTTCTTTTCATGTCTCATCTTCAGCGCTTTTTACTCTTGAGACAGAGGTCATATGGGGATTCAGAAGCAGAGCTTCAAAACACAAACCCGGCTCTCCTGCTAAGAACTCTGAGGCTTTCTTTTCAAAACATATGCAATCTATCAAAAAACACCAGCTGATTCGTACATAAGGTAATTTTCAAAGATTCAAAGGGAGGCTTAGATGCTAAATCTGTATTGCTTTGTGTATTATGTATTAAAGAATCATATCCTAATTAACATATTTATTAACGTGTTTTTTCGTCCTCCAAATGAAAGTGCAAAAAAATAAAAAACTGCTTTAATTCATACGCTTTAATTCTGACCAACCTAATCCAGCATTGACTTAAAGTCACTCCATTTTCTGCTCTGACATTTACAAGCAGTCAGCCATGATGACAATGCACTCACATCCTGATCAGTATTCCAAGCACAGACGCAGGAGTGGCAGACCAGCTGTACTGAGCATGCTCAGTCTCCTCCACCACCTTCCACTGTTGGTTAAAACAATGAAAGTGATTTCTGATGCGAGCAGAATGGCAGTGACTGCCACCTGTCAGAGATCAAAGTGAAGTGTGGGCAGCTGCTCTATCCGACAAGTGAAGCAAGTCGTCTTTTCTCATTAAAGAAACATTTTCTTTAAAATTATTCCCTTTAAATGCACTGAAAACAAATCTGCAAGTCTGTCTGCAGATCTGAAGTGTGAACTTCTCATGCTGCCTCAGATGAAACATTCACCTTGTGCCTAATAATCTATAAATGAGTTCATAGAGGTAGATAGTTTTGTGGCCAAAGCACTGAATTAGGCCAAACAACAATAGCAGAAAAATTCTCTCCCTTATCAACAGCTTACACTCAATGACATCACTCAATAGAGACAGCCTTCATGTTTTCATAGAGAAAGACCAAAAGACAGATTTCTATTTTAAAGGCTCTATGAGCTGAACAAAGCAGCAGGCTTGCCTACAAGGCACAATAAGAGGTAATAATAAAGGACAGAAAGAGTTTGCAGCCGGGTCAGCCCACTTCTGCACTAGGTCATGCTCTGATAACAGAGGACTGCAGTGAGTACAGATAAACGGTCCACTATAATCTACTAGGGACTACTCTAAGTTTAGCACCAAAGCAACATTGCCAAAACAACAAGATTCTCCCCAGTCTTCAAAGTATTAATGGTTGACCAATACAGCGTACATTTCTAAATTGTGCATTTGGTACTCCACAATCCTGAATATATGGTTGCATCTATGGTATTCTGTTCAATGATCAAAAGTTGTCCCAAATTTTTGATTTGCAGTTAAGACTCCTTTAGAAAGCAAAATGAATGACCCAGTCTACAATGCGGAAAATAATGACCTGACTTAGCCTGATAGAGACCACAGATGGGATAAACATAAATGTTATTTATGCCCTGATTCCTGCTCCACATGTGTACACACATTTTCATCGCTGCACAGAAAATGATAACAAAGCTGTGTCAAAGCTCAGTCTAATCCGTTCCTTTTACACTGCTCAACCTACTAACCAAGTACAAACTGCGTTTAGACCCACAATGTTTCCTTGGTCCCAAAGGCTGTTTGAACCTGGTCTTTTGAGGCCGTTGGTCTGTAGAGATCAGTAGCATGGCACTTTGCTATTGCTACAAAGTCTGACCATGGGAATGAGGCAGACTATTTGGCTTTAAAGCATTGTAAGTATTTCATCACAAATTATAATGCTAGCCATACTTTCTACCCACAAAAACTCATTTTTACAGTTTATGATGCAAACCTACATGTATTCTTAATTAAAGTAATATACAGTCATTCAAACAGATTATTTCAACTACAGATTTTTAATACACAACATGTTATAGCCCAATGAATGAATCCGGAAGTGCAGTGAAATAAATTTGGAATATTGAAGAAGGGAACTACGGTTTGGTAAAGAGTGGTAAAGAGTAATGCAGGAGGGCCTGATAATTAATTCATGCAGAGATAGAGAGAGAGTCAGCAGTCACATATGGGAAACCATATGGATGGAGGGAAGCTGACAGGGAATTTAATTGAAAGGCATGAGATAAACACCACCGCAGAACAGTTAGATCAATAAAGAGCAAGAAAATAGGTGACTAGGCAAGTTGAGATAGCCAGAGCATGGTGGAGTGACAGAGCGACCATGCTGTGAATGAGAGCGTGTGCGTGCAGGAATACAGAATGTGTTTGTGTGGGCGTAGTTACACCACGCTGCAGTGGAAGTAAATTTAGATGTAATGCTTTATCCCCAAAGCTTCATAAATGCTTATGGCTGCAGCATGCAGCATAGCATGTGCTTCTCGCAAATACCGACACTTTAGACAGACACAGAACAGAAAGGGTGAAAGGAACACCAAATACATCTATTTATGTCTGTTATGTAGAATGCATAAAACATTTGATAATATTTATATTATTCACATTTAATCATATTTAATAATAATATTTAATGAATTAATATTATGTAATATTTCAAGAAAGTAGACTGCAGCATTACTTTACCACTCTACCATACTAAAAATATAAAACTATTATATTTTTACATAAAAGAACACTTAATAAAATATATATATTTATGTTTTAACCATTCTTCTTTTTTTATAAATATATATTGCAGCCTTACATACAGCAGAATTAACCATACATTCTTAAGTAATACATCACTGACATGAAATGTACATAAACGTAATGCACCCCATGATGTCAATGGCATTCACAGAATGTAAAGATTTGATTGGCTGTGAGAGGTCAGGCGTGTGTGGTGGGGAAAAATCACGAAGAAGCCATGCACCAATGGTGTCTAACCTTCCTCACTCTGACATAGAAACTGTATCACAATTATTTTCTCACCTTCACACAAACTATTAACTGTCAAATGTCAGATCGTGGCCAGCGTTATAGTTTTGAGTACTGTAGGTTATTTACAAATACTTTGGATACATCAAGTGACATGTTGTTTGATATAAGTCAATCTTTATGATTTTGTCACAGGGCAATTTAAAATCTTTTTGGAATTTTAAAAGCTGACCTTTCACTTCTGAAGAAAACTGGGCTGAATGTTTTGTTTCAAAGAGCGTCAGTTCCTTGTTCAAGTCACAGATGGTCAAATCAACGTTCCACGATAGGATTCCTGTTAGATGCAAATTAATAAAATAATATCACACAATGAAGTCTGAAGATTTCTCATTGATTTTATTTTATATAAATATATAAAACAGTACAGTATAATATCTGAGTGGTCCTTGTGTGACGGTTGAACTGTTATAGACAACTCCCTAGGTAAGAAACAAACGTTGATAACTCACCCTGTTTTATGTGTTCCTTTACTAAATCAAGATGATAATCCGTTGAAATTTCCCCGATGACAATGAGCATATAATATCTTGTTTGGCAGAAAGGAGGGCCGACACACCGCTGCTGTCCAAGGTGCTGAATAAACTCGCGCCTCTCCTGAGGACCTATCTCACCATCTCCAAGCGGCATTTCCATGGTAACCGTATCGGGACCTGAGGGAGTTCTTGCATTACCATGACAACTGCAACCATGAGCTCCCCGCATAAGGCGGGATTAGAGGAGGCGCATAAGGCGTGGCTCAGGAAAAAACGCTTTTCTATTGGTTATTAGATGCCAACAAAATGCTAACATTTCATCATAAGAACTTTAGCACCAATAATTTAT
Organism: Botia almorhae; assembly: GCA_036877575.1. Classification (NCBI taxonomy): domain Eukaryota; kingdom Metazoa; phylum Chordata; class Actinopteri; order Cypriniformes; family Botiidae; genus Botia; species Botia almorhae. The sequence continues at coordinate 7,650 of JAZGTJ010020214.1, forward strand.
TCAGTGACACCTGGGGGGAAATAATTGTTTATGCTCCATCTGTAACTCGCAACGCTATGTTTCGCACCGCATCGCAAAACGTCTCAACGCAATAACGTCTGAAGAATGAGGTTTGAGTTTTTTACAAGACAAGCTAGTTTAGATGTCTTTCGAAGATTTATTCATCTGATTACTTCACAATGTGCCGGGAGACCACAGCACACAATACTTCCAAGACATCAGTTCCTTGTCTAATACAACTTGTGTTGACAACGTGTATTACAATAACATGGCTGGTAAAGCCCATCAGTGTACTTTAAATTATTGAAACACCTGCATAGCCTTTTTTATTTTTTTCTATTACTAACCCGTTAGACAGAAGAAGCCAGTTTTCTCCAGCTGCTATAATTCTGTGATCTGATGTATATCATTCCCACAGTGTCTGTAGTCATGAGTCAGCATTCTTGAAAAGGTTTGCTGCAAAGTCCTTAACGGAGGTATTAGAACACGACCGGCAGGATTATATGCTGCCCTCTGCTGTTTGCTTGAATGCACAAACAACGTGTTTGTTTTTGAAGACAAAGAGAAACAAGACCAACAGACTTAATGAAAACAAGTATGTTCAGATTGTGTAGGCCACACCTCCACATAATTGAAAAAGCCTTAACAAATCTAAATCTGTTGGATCGTTAGTACCTATTTTTAATCGCAGTATATCTCTGTACACTATTAAAAGGATAAATGCATTGTTTTCTCTTCTACTTGATCTGGCCTTTAAAATTAGTTCTGATGGTGTTAACTGATGTAGTCAGGAAGATGAAACTACATTCACTAATATTTTTACTTTAATAAAACCATTACCACACAATGCACGTTTTAGAGTTACGTAGCAAAAAGAAAAAAAAATACTGTTACTCATGGCATTGTAACGTTAATAATTGATAAAAGCTTAATAAAAGCTGTTTTATCTTACACGGAGTGGGTTACGTCATGAAAATCTATCATGATGAGATCACATGACCAGCCAAATATTATTCACTTTTATCTTGCAACCCCCTATTATCTTTCTTAGGGGATGAATTTTATGGACATCATTTTCTCTTTTTCTAGAGTGTAGAATTTTTTTTATTATATATAGATTTTATTTTTGCTCCAAGACACTTTCTATGTTATACTGCCACCGATGACCAACAATCTCCATCACCTGAACCTACCCACTTTTGATCACCTTCACACTTCAATAATGAATATAAGAGTCTCAAGGTTTAGTAACATCTCCAAAATCTGTCTGCTTACACACCTCTCCATAACCTTGCCTTGCCTATATCTCATGCTCGTTTCTATACTGGCCTATCTTGGTCAGAGTAAGGGAGATTAGGAGAAAGTTAATACAAACATTTATATGTCATATATTTGTACTTTTTTGCTGGTGCCTTCCTGGTGTCTTCCTCGAAAATTATGCACTGTAAATAAACAAATCATTAAAATAATAAACAAACACAAACATTTGAAATGTAAGCATTTCTGTTAATGCTTTGATTTAAAGTGCTTCTGTCCATATTAATTACCATGCGCGCGCACATCAAAAAAATGCAAAGCAGAGCCAAGACATCGTCAAGTGACAGCTCGTATCCCCCACACACCCCATTTTCATAGAGAGATAATCGACTCACACAACAATTCATTTCTTTCTGCATTCTTCCAGAAATAGACAAGCCTACGGTTTTGCAAAGGATCCGTTTCTCAGGTAATGGGCTGATTTTTGTAAGCTGTCGCCATGGCTGTGACTTGCAATTTGTGCTGCCGCTTATCTTCGGCGCGTTGAAAGAAGTGATATTATAATCTTGCGTTGTTGATGCAATTTATGGTGTTTTTATATTGTTATCGCTGACTGTGAGCTCGTAATGTCGGGAGTGTAGCGCATCGTATACGTTTACCCTATATACGACAGCGAATAGCTGCCATGGTATGACAATAAATTTGAAAATACATTGCGGCAGATAGCGTATACAATACATTACGTCAAATAGCTATAGGAAGTAGCCATTGATCATTTGCATCGATATTGCATTTCTCATATGTTTGCAGACGCTAAACCAATGAAATACATGACGATTCGGTGTTTGCCATCATCACTGATGATTCAATTTATTGAATCATTAACATCAATACAGACACAGGTTTAGATTAAATAGATAAAGCTGAATATATTTGGTTCATTCCAAAGAATACAAATTGACTATTAAATACCACGTTTTATTATTTGCCTGTTTTTATATTTTAAAAAGCATAATAATAATAATAATAATGATAAATGTAGAAATTTGGACTATAACAAAAACAAACAGTAAGTGCACATGGCCAGTAGAATTTCACAACAATGTATTTTTTATTTATGCAGCAAATGGACAAAGGCTTATCTTAGTCTTATTAACGTTACTTAGCATCTTAGATCTCAAATCTTTAATACCTCCATTTCTATTAAATAATAATAATTATTTGATAGAAATGAATGGAGGTATAAAAGATTTAAGAAAAGTCCACTTGATCTTTGAAGGTCCACTTGAATCCCGTTTTAAATTCCCATCTGTCCTCACATTGGCGTTTATATTTGTAATCCTTTTTCTGATCTAATTTCTAGAATAGCCACTTAACTGATTTAGTGTCGTTGTAGGTTTAATAACGGCACATGTTAATGTTTTCATGGTCTTCGTGACTGCGCTCTGCAATAGCAAGTGTATTTTAATATTCAATATCTAACCTTTGCATGGTGGCTGACTGAAGGGCTGGTAAACTAGACACAGGGAAATTAACCTAACCCCTGCTGTCTTTAAACATCTGCGCAATGCCAACAACTGAGCACGAAACCCCGCCTTTAG
>JAZGTJ010020215.1:0-10507 GCA_036877575.1 Botia almorhae
AGATATTTAAACACAGATGAAGCTACTGTAGTCTTATAAATACTTGAAGGAAATTACCCAATTAAAATAAATAAATGGCTGAACATGCAGGGGCTGGGAATCTGTTTTAAATGACAGATGTTTCAATAGTGTGGAAATCTGCAGAGATTTCTATGAAATTCCCTGTAGATTCAGTATGGGCCTGCTAATGAGTGTGAGGTATACTAGTGTCCTCATTTAACACAATTACAAGAATGAAAGACATTAAAAAAGGTCTGAAAAGTCTAAAGAGAAATAATAACCTGTGGGCCAGAATCTCCACTGTCTCCTTTAGAACCAGGTGCACCAGGACCACCCTGAAACACGCACAGACCGGTTTAACCTCTCACACCCAAACACGCCCTTCTAAAAACTAATATCATATCTATAGAGTCGCAGTTGGGTCACACACAGACTACTTTTAAAAGGCATTCAGTTGGGAGGCAGCTATAGAAGAGAATGATAAATTCTTGGGAAAATATAATTAGAAAGTATAGTAAGAAAGTATAATTCAACTTGAAGATAGTGAAGATAGTGAGGATAAGTACACGACTTATCAATTGGGAAAATGAACATGCAAGAGCCTAACAGCATATTAGAACCAAAGAACTATTCATTCTCTGGTCATACATCATAGCGAGATGAATGTAACACATGCTCCTATTATTGTTTGCGTGATGAGATCAGGGAATTAGTTTTAAAATCAGGTAAAAGGGACAATGCAGAAAAAGGGAAATTGGACAAGAACTTGACAAAGTCTTGGCATGCGGCATATGTCATGTGCATTTAGATAACAGGCAGGTTATTTCTTATCAATTAAAGTTAAAGACAAGACACTCACCACAGGGCCGGCTCGTCCTGTCAATCCCATTGGACCAGGTGGTCCCCTCATGGTCAACTGCATGGACATCACAAGCAGTCAGAACACATACAGTACATAGACAGGACAATTTCTGTAGATGAAATAATGGCACACCTGAGATCACTATCGGTAATAGAAAGCTATTTTCCAACTGAGTTAAGTTAAAATTATAAACCTGTATGGTGGGTTTAACAATCTTTTAAAGGTTACATAGCTTCTTTAATACTAGTTTTAGCCAATTTACACTATTGGTTAAGCAGTTGTTGCTTTGTGGGTCTATACAGGATGTTGAATAAAAAGCAATGTATAATAGTACCAAAGGACCAGAGTGTTTACAACTTTTCATGGAAATAAGCCTATGAATGCCATACAGAAAACTGCCTCTGTACATTAATTTAAATTATTTTAACATTAAGGAAAGTTAAACGGGGGTTCTCACCTGGGCCTGGGCGAGGATGGCTTGGGCCTGAGCCTCTTGTGCTGTCACCACTGGACCTTTTAAAGCGTCTCCACCAGCCCGGAACTGTCAGAGAATCATCCACAAACACATAAATAGGAGGTTTATTTCAGTCTCTCACTACACATTAATTTACAGGAGTCGCTGGATACTACAACATGCAGTGCCCTCATCAGCCTTGTCATTATGGTTTAATTTTTGGGTTCCAAAGTGCCAGTTTGTAAAGAGTTACTGTTGGCTCTGAGTGATGTGGGGTTATGGTTATGGGGTGGAGTTTGGGTTCTCTGCAGCTGTGAAAATTCATAACCCAGTTGAACATTAAAATTACAGTAATTTTTCAGATGTTTAAGAAAGTTGGAACCTGTAGCTGATCTGAAATAACTTTGGTGGTTTCTCTTAGGGTTAATATTAAGGGGTAAATTTAGGCCCTGATTAAAATCACTAGAATTGTAGGATTTGCACAGGCTTACAGGTAACATGAGGATGGTGCCAGAGGGCCCTGGAGCTCCATCTGCACCTGGCAAACCAGGACGCCCAGGAGGCCCCTGTGAGAGAGAAAGGGAGGGTGACAGAGAGAGAGAGAGAGATAGAAAAGTTAGAAGTAAATGAGGCATAATGCATATGGAAAATTAATCCATATGAAAAAGGGAAACTATAGGCATGGAAACGACATCAAAGATTGTTTCTTAAAGGTTTAAAATAAATCCCCTCTTTAAAACTAGAAAAAGAAAGTAGAATTACTTTAATTTGACCTCATGAAAAGTCAAAACCTTCTCCAAATCCCTCAATGCTTTAAGAAACAAAGCTTGACCAAACTGTTTTGGAATATGTGAGTGAAATGCTCCTTTTCACAAATTGCACCTAAACTGTGGAAGATTTCCACCAAGTTACTTACGCCCAACAGCAAAAATAGCTAATTGAGTTAAGGCCCGTCATTATCCCGTAATGATATATTTTGTTTTATTTCACTTTATATTTATACTGAGGTTTAGTTATGTTTTGCATTGTTTATAGTTCACTTTATTACACTGTTTATACGCGTGCACGCTCGTAATGCATCTGACACCACGCAAGAAAGCACGGAGGACCGTACTGCAAACACACATATATGATGGAATGCTGCTGGAGCAGTTTCGTGAAGGATCTCTTTAGCAGGCATGTCACGCTTCTCTCTTAAACGCCTCACTTTAAATCGTTCCCATATGACTGCGTAATTGCACGTGTGCGCACGAGTGTATTGCAGGCTGGGCGAACATCCTTTCTGCATAACACATACACCGACACCTAAGGCACACGGGCTCCCAGATATATAGTGAGGATGATGGGTTGTGTATACTAGTTAAAAACCTTTCAGCCAAAGGGAAGTGGCCATCATTGTTAATTATGCCTGTTTGGCTACAAAAGCTGTAGTTTTGCTTTGTATATGGAGGAACTGACCGAGATCAAAGGGAGAGTGGGAAGACGCTTCCCCTGTCACACAAAAGCCCTTTGTATTGAAAGATGCAAGACATCTTGGTGGTGGGAGTGCTGTCTGTTTACCAGAATGCATTGAAAGGGTTAACTCTGTGGAAGATGTTTAAGAGGAGGCCAAGTGCCAATAAAATTTACAGTGTAAAAAATATCCAGCTTTCTGTTTATATGGAGGACATCTATTCTCTTTGAATCAATCAAGAGAGTGCATTTACATTACCTAAAACTTTTAAATGAATTTCCAACAATGAATAAAACACTGACATAAGGATCCATGGCAGAATGAGTATGTATTAATGTGAAAGAGAGGCTCTGGTCACGTTATTAAAGTGAGGATTTATAGGCAGATCTGGTCTTCCAGGTCTTCTAGTAAGTACATCTGATCGTTCACATAGTTGTGACATGCTGCTTGTCTTTAGCTGATTCTGACAATGCTGTGGAATAGTTTACTATGCTTTAAACAATGTCACCTTTAACATAGTCCTCATGTGGAAGTCAAAAACTACTAACTTCTTTTAATAATGTGATAAAAAAGGTTGTGAAATGTTCTGCCCAGACTACTGTTACCTGTAATTGGTCCAATTTTAAGTCTAGGTCTCAGGACCTTTGAGTGTAGGTACAGCTTGTGCTTTGCACACACAGCATTTAATGACATTAAGCAGCACAAGATGAGATGTGTTTTTGAGATCTTTTAACTTACTCTCATGCCAGGATCTCCATGCAGGCCCGGGGAGCCTTGTATACCTGGAGTGCCGGGAAGGCCCTGTAAGGCAAAAGTAACAGATATGCAGAAAGAGTCACACTAACTATAAGCTAGCTTTACTGCCAGTGGCTAAGACATTTTCCACAATGGTATTTTTTTCCCCACAGAGTTTCTCCATGTGTGAAAACCGTGTGGAAAATTGTGATACTCACAGCGGGCCCTGGTGGTCCTGGGGGCCCCTCTATAAGCATCCCCTGAAAAAGGGAAAAGAAGGAGAGGAAGAGAAACATCAGTATGGTAGCATGCTGGGCAGGCCGTAAATCTCTGAGTATGAGCAATGTGTAAATTCACAGGAAATCAATAAAAAATAAAGGGGAACTCAAAAGATGTGGTTTATTTAGTCTAAATGACCCAATTGCCCATTTTCCACCTTTCAAGAAAGGTGAATAATGCAATTGGTGTCAAAAATTAGGTGAACAACACATTGAGCTATAAAAGTATTAGCATAAGACACTTTTTCTGGACTGTTAACATGAGCTGAAATACTCAAAATTCAATAGAACCGCATATTAATGCATTATCTGTAGCTGCATTTGATTTGGTACTTGTAAAAGCTGCATGCAGAGAGTTTTCCTACCGGCTCAATGACTGCAGGTTCACCTTTTTGCCCTTTCTCACCGCCATAGCCTCCAACCTACAACAGAGGCATAACAAACTTAGATTTAATGACAGGGGAAGCACTATTCCTGTAGACCAAACAACTGTTAAACAGTACATTAAACACTACAGCTACAGTAATGCACAAAAAAGACTACATCACTCTATAAAGCTAAGTGGTGAACTAGCAGTATGCCCAGTCACTACTGTGAGGATGATTTCAAATGAAGTGTGAATTCTTTTGGGCCAAATTCAGAATTTAGGAATTAGCTTTCTTTAACTTTATAAGTTCAAATTGTAATGAAATTGACCACACCCCACAGAATGTTACATTGAATTCGGAAAATTCAATTTAACATTAACAATTCAATTTAACAACACAGACAAATATACTAAACTGGAATTCAGTCTTTTTTATTCAACCTAAAATTTAAAAGTATTTATTTTATAACACAGCATTCTGGGAAATTAGGTTTTTCTGCATAAGATCCCGCCTTCCTTTATTATGCTCCCCAAAGCCACACCATTGAAATACATAGTTTGACAGGCAAACAGGACATCTCATCATTGCATTCGGACTGAATACCAATGTATATTAAGTTCCAGAAGCTTAAATTGGGGTGAATTGGTGTTCTCAATAAAATTCTGAATGGCACACAACCCGAGACGAACAAGAAAAGTGCCCTGTCGTTTGCCCTGCACTTATACAATGATTCCACATAAGCATCATCCAAGAAATTCAGCAATTTAGTGTGTATGTTTATTTTCTGTAAACCAGAATGATATCTCTCTCCAGGAATGAAGAATATAACCCAAAGCCACTGTGGTCAGTGTTTGTGTGTGTGTGCTGTGAAAATAAGGAGTCAAATTATAACAGAATAACATCACAATCACACAGCTAACATTTAATTTCCTGTGTCCTACACACCAAATAAAAATGGCTAAAGATAAAAGTCTTTTTTATATGCTGCTGTGTCAGCAGGAAAACAACATGATAGCAAGTAAAAGAGTATTATTACTAATAATATGGAACATTAGTATTACAATGTTTCAGTCAGAGAAGAATTGAGACGATTATAGCATAAGTATGATAGTGAAGTCAACTTACATTGCTCTCTGTGACCTCTGTTTCAGCGGGTCGGCCTGGACCGAACTCGTCCTCATAAGCAGAACCAGTGGGTTTGGCTCCGTTCGTATTGTAGTCGTAGAATGAGTCATCATAATGGTTGGGGTCTATCTCTTTTGCATCATATTCATTAATGTCATATTCCTTAAAATCCTGAGTGTTGGCCTCATTAGTGCTTTTGGACTCAACAATTTCCACATTTTCGATCGGAGCAACGGTGGGATCCACTCCAACCTCTTCCATTCCTGTGATGTAGTCATCCACTATCTTCTCCTTATTTTCTGTATTCTTGGTTCGTGGAAGACAAATCATAGGTTGGTTATCAAGAGGTTAGTTAATGTACACACCAAACTATACATTATAACTCCTTTAATGAAGCTTTACAGGTATGTAGTTAAAACTGCAATTACCGCCATCTCTGTTTCATAGAATTGCAGTATATTTCCGGAGTTATTTTCTTAACATGGATGACATTGGGATGCGGGTTCAATGGATATTAAATGCATCCCAAGTGAACAAGGTGGTGGAAAACAAATAATAATTTCCCAAAATTTCCAACTAGCTAGTCAATCTCAAGTCTGGCCACAGCACAAGTTACAACTTTCACAAGCTTCTCATATTGCGGGTATGAGGCTGGCGAAACACCCACATCATCTGCATCGATACTGAGGACGCCCACCTCTTCAGAGATGGATAGCCCCTACATCGTGCACTTATCAAGGGTGAAGGAAGCTACAGAGGGGGCTCACAAACAAACAGCACAAGACTGTGTGTGTCCTTGTCTGTTATACATTGAGGGTAAGGAGGTACAGACTAAACTGCCGACTAGCCATTTCACCTTCTTTTTCTTGTACACACGTTTTTTTTTCTTTTTTAACAAACGTATACATATATATAATTACTTTTAAAGAACGTTGACAGAACTTGGAGGAAATTTTCTGAGAATGTTCCATGATAGCTGGGTTATTCTAATAAACCCAGGTTCTCTTCAAAACACACTAAACCCAATAGCAGCACATTTCAAAATCTCAACAAATGTTACAACATTCAAACTAAAATTAAATAATTTTAAAATCATTGAATAAGTGACAACTAATAATATCTGATCTGTTTGCAACTGAAGAAAACCGAAAACTAAAGCTTTCAAAGTTTTCAGCGTCTTTGATAAACATGATTGTAAATTATTGCTAGTATTTTTATGATCATAATTTTTTTTAACATATTCATCTAAAAATGACTTTTTTTCATTTAGAAGACATATTTATCCAAACCGACTTACGAATGATGCAGTAATTAAGGTTTTGCCTTAGGATGACAAGCCACGCTAATTTTGTGATAATGCTACATTGAAATCTCGTATTGCTTTACATCGTTTGTGCTTTCCACTAAGAATGATGCAATTCCAATAGCTTTTTTCTTTCTCTTTCTCTGTCTGACAATTTTCCTCAGCCAGGGGCCTGTATGCAGTGCAGAAACAAATTTAGCATTCCTCTCGTTAATCCCAGCCTTTGTGTTGTATACCAGAAGAGGTTTATAAAGTTGCGTCAGCCCCTCTAGGTGTATTATTTAAAGCAGACGTTTGGCTTTTACACAGACATGCCGTTCCTGGTAAAGCTGTATGGTCTTCATTTAGACTACATTAATACAATGTCTCAGAACAGACTTCGGTGGAATAGTCAGACTTCGGAAATAACATAAATAAGAAAAGATGCAGTGGTTTCACTAAATTCGGTTGGACGCTATCTTTTAAATGGCACAGTGGTTTTTATTTGATTGTGTACCTATAAATGTCAGGCTGATGTACAACCAGTCAGTTAAGAGAAATCACAATGGACCACCTCAAGAAATCAAGACTAAATTAAATAAAAAAAACGAATGGGGAACAAATGACTGCGTGCACCTCTAAACAGTCAATGGAAAATGAGGTTTGACTGGGAGCATGCGGATCTTTACCTCATTATTTGGAAGAGAAACAGCAGGAGCCACAGTGCCGTAGTCTTGTTCAACATAGTAGTCAGCATCAACAATGCCGGGCTGTGTAAACATCAAACAAAAGGTTCACATCATTCAAGGCGATGACAATTTCGTCTTGAGATATTAACGTTAATGCATTGGTCCGTATAAAACAACAACTCGGTTTATATTTAACATATGAAAAGGGTCCAAAATTAACAGCTGTGAGTAAAATGTGAGTAAAAATCTAATTTGGAAATTAAATGAAACTGAATTACTCACCAGTTGGAAGCTGTAACCCAATGGCTTAAATCAATTCGCAAGAATTATAGTCTGACCATCATGATGAGATTCAAATAAAACTGTCTCCTAAATAAACCATGTGTCCATGGCTTTCACTTTTACCTTTAAAATTGCAAAATTGATCATCAGAAGTTTACCTGAAAATTACCAGAAGATATCCTTTGTTTTCTATTCTTTGTTTTTACGACACAGTTTTACACACAGATAAAATCATCTCAGATATTATGCTGACATTGACACAACAAAGATTTAGTTTCATGTTTGGTATTTAATAATTTTGGCTAGTAAATGTTTTCAGGTTAATTTTGGACCCTGCATATCATTGAAAGTACAATGATGAAAGAGATCATGTGAAGAGAGTCATCAGAACAGTGAAAGAGATTCTTGTTGGAAGCATGAATCTCACAGGGTAATAAATCAGAGACCACACAGAGTGAAAGTGGGCAGGCTAAAGAAATCTCACAGTGATTGACATGCACATGGGCCACACAGATGAGCAAGAGTGTTTACCTTGGTGTCTGTATGGACCTCCTCAGTGGGAATATTAGTGGGAGTCAATTCTTCTGTGTAGTCATAGAACTCATTATAATCCGTGTATTCAGTATTGTACTGAGGGAGAGGCAGGATGCATGTTAGAGGACAAGATGAATAAACTTTACTATATATACTGACAAAGTATATATTGTAAGAGTTAAATTGTAAGTCACACAATTGTCAAATTACACCAAAGACTGTTGTGTAATTTTCTTGTGTATGCTGTTAACATGATCAGTGAATTGCAAACCCTTTTGTAGTTCAAAGCAGACCTGCCATTTATTTGATACCCTCTGTCTCTTTAAATTAGCCAGTCAAATCAATGTATAACCAATCAAAACAATGGCTTATACGGTAATAAATTATAATATATCATAATAAATGATGTTTCAACAATGCCAAATGGCTTAGATTGATTTGATACCTTGCATGACATTATAAAAAATCTAGTTTATTCAGTGTTTATTCACACACAAAGCATTTTATAGTACAAAATGCAGAAATAAAAATCTTTTAGCATAACGATTCAATGTTTAAAGGGTAAAATGGTGCAGATCTCCAGTCTTGTTTTGTACAGCATAATAAGAAAAAGAGACAGAAGTAAACAGCGCAAATCATGCTTGCCGCCACCAGTCAAAATGCATTTAGAGGAATGTGATTCAACTTCTCAACATTTAATTAGAATATCAGGAGTATAGCCAGTGTGATGGTGCTCTAAGGTATTTTGTTAAATCATTAAGTATATATAGTATATTATTATATTCCTGTTCAGAAGTTGTATCTTCTTTCTAAGGGCCATTTCCATGTAAGCTGGAACTGCATATAATGTTTAATATGATACCTGTCATCTAACATGTTAATTGACTAAATGTCGCAGGTATTTCCGATGCACATCCATTTCTTCAAATGGTTCAAACGTGTTGTAGATATCATCGGTTTAGGCATCTTTATATCTTTGTTTGCAATCTTAGTATCACTAATTAGTATGATTAATATACATCTTAAGGAAACAATCTATTCTACACCATCTATTCTTTCGTATTTTTCCTGTTTTCAGTGTTTTTGCTTTTTTACATAAAACGCTGTTTTAAAACATGTAACACTGTAAAAAGCACTATATAAATAAATTTGAATTGACAATTCAACTGAATAATTCAATTTCTCCTTGTTTAAAATAGTAAAAGTATTTGAAGTGTCATTAGTCATCAGTGATTTGTACCATAGTATTTATTACAAGTGACCCAAATACACTTGCATACAAAACAGTATTTTAAAATAAACAATGTGCCATAATGCCAGTCAATTTATTAATTGAACAAAAGAGCTTTTGATAAACAAGCAATCTTAACTGCATGCCTCAGACTCTCTCTGATTCTAATAATTTACACAAGCCCAAGGTGAATCCAAGGAGATTAAGTTAACAGGCATATTGTGATATGCTTTTGTCCATCAGAGACAGATGAACGTAAATCCTAGTGCAACAGCTGAGCTCATAAAACAAACAAAAAATGGACTGAGGCTCAGGGACTGGCTGTGTTCCACTGGCTGCAGAATAGAAGTAAAAAGGAAGAATTGTCCAGCTGTGAGTGAGTTTACACATTAAAGGTCTTGCCAAGCTCAGAGTCTGCCATGGCTGTGGGCAGCAAGCTGGATGAAAGGCATAAATATCATCCTGGGCTTTTAAAAATGCATCCCCCACGCGTCTTGAAGCATTTGGTACAGCGCAGGGGGGCTTTTGGGGGGGGATACAACAGGCCGATGTTTCATAATGCATACATATGTTAGATTGATGATGGATTGGGTTTTAGAACTAAAATTTAAAGCTGATTACAAAGTTATATATCATGAGTTTTTAAACAGATGACTGCATATTTATGTAATAAATTTTCATCACTCTGGAGCTCATCACTAATTTGTCCATTGGTTCTGTTCTTGCATCATCATCTGGAATATTATGATGAAGCTACATTTTCCATCTCCCTGTTGCAGTGTAGTTCTGAATTCCCTGTGTAGCTCTTGATATAGTGATTCATCCTCATGTTACAATCAGGAGCTTTTAAAAGGCTGGGATGCATAGCTTTGCTTTTCCAGGTATTCCAAAACTAGCTATGGAGGGAGAAGCTAGGCTTTCCCAGCAAACACGCAGGAGTCATTAAAAGAGAAATATATTTCCATGCCACTCAAAATGGGGCTCAGACTGTGGTAGAGGAAAAAATAGTTTCCTATCTGAGCTCACTGGTTATTTTGTGAAATATTCTTGGAAAACACTGACACTTAACAAGCTGAAATATCAAAATCCAGACAAACCACACTATATTTCAATTTAAGATTAACAGGAGAGTTTAATAGTTCTAGATCAGTGATTCCCAACCAGGGGTAAATGTATCTGAGGAGTCTTATAAGCAGATGACATGCTGTATTTGG
>JAZGTJ010020216.1:0-10505 GCA_036877575.1 Botia almorhae
GATGGATGAAAAACACAAAAGACTAACCAAGGTGAATAAGTGTTCAAACCAAAAACCAGGCGACAGTATCCAAAGGGCGATCCAAAAGCGTAATCCAAAACGAAAGCGAGAATCCAGAAACCAGGGAAGATACAATTGACTAAACACTATGAAAGAACCTTGAACAGAAACCAACTCCTAAACACCAACAATAACCCATAACCGACACGAGAAAACCAGGAACTTAAATACACAGACCAATCAACTAAACACTGGTGCAAACAATCAAACAAAACCAGGAAGTGACATAAAAGGGACAATGACATCATCGACGTGAGACAGAAACTTAACATCATAATAAAAGTCCTTGTGCTCCTCGCTAACGCAGGAGCCCGGCTTTGTAACACACGGACAGTTGACTGGAATATTTAGTAGGGAGGAAATTTCACGACTGGACTTGTTGCATTGGTGGGATCAGTGCCACGCTGAAATTCACTGAGCTCCTGAGAGCCCATTCTCCGCCAGCTATGGTCAGTTAATGAGTGACGTCTAATCGTTCCCCCACAATGAGGTACCAGATCACAGTTTAAAAGTTTCACCTACCCCGTTCCTTTGTGGTGGAATGAAATCCCAGCCTCCACCCGAGCTGCTGAGACCATAACAACCTTCAAAGAACAACTCGAAACACACCTGTTTCGCAAACACCTGACCAATCCCTAATGCTTTAACTCCTCTTCCTACAACAAAATTGTTCATTCTTTCTCTAGTAACAGAATACAATATCCACTTTTAAATGTAGCTTGTAGACTCTGCCTTTTGGTTCTTAGGAGAAAATTTACATTTTCTCCTAAGAAATTGTAAATTGTAAATTGCTTTGGATAAAAGCGTCTGCTAAATATATCAATGTAAATGTAAACGAGTATTAACCGGATTCCATTTGGACTCCATTTCCCAGAATGCCTTATAACTGGGACTGATAACGGCCACACACCTGCACCTATTGGCTATTTAAACCACACTCAAACTCAACTCATTGTGAAGTCTTGATTTGCCCTGGCCATCAATTCTAAATGGGCTTTCCTGCAATCCTGTTTACCCGTGTTTGACCTTGGATTGTTTATTGCTTTCTGCATGCCCCGACTTTGGATTGTTTATTGGACTCTGATTGTTTGCTGCCTGCCCTGACCATTGCCTGTTCCTCGTTTTTGCCAGAAATGTCCCTGCCATATCTGCTTGCTGGTTACCAACCCTGCCTGTCTGATTACTTTCAAAAAATGCTGCAAATGGATCCCAGTGCTTCTGACTCATCATTACACTAAAGACCTCTGAGATTTCATATGAACTTAAGATGCAAAGCAAGTGCATGCTTCAGGACTAAAACTTGTTGCCCTGCACACATTTAAAGACAGTTTGTTTCTGTTGTACTGCAAGTGCACCTCACTGTTCATCTGTCGGACTATCAAGAGGTGTCTCCAGCCAACAACAATTTTCTCAAACAAATGAAATGGATGGCATTCTGTTACAGACAAGTTTTAGACTTAAACAAATCAAAGGATAACAAACTTTAATCCTGTGTGCTCTTGGTAAAAAAAAAAACAATTTCGTTTAAAAACATAACACAGTATTGTTTTCACGCTTTGCTTTCCTACCTGAGCTCTCCTGGAAAGTGGCAAAAAAACCATCAAAATTTTTGTAACCATCGGAGACAAAAAGAATGTGGAGGGAATTGCCAGTGCTTTTAATTGGAGGAGGCAGCTCATTTCCACAAAAACGACCAATTACACGTGAGTTCAAACTCTCTCCATCCCTCACTTCAATGTAGTCATAGTGACAGCTGTAGTCAAACTCCACACTGAGCATCTTGAACCTAAGTGAGATAATAATAAATTGTCTTATTTTTGAGGTTGTTTACTGCCTCACAACACTCATTTGTTCCTTGGTCCTTTAATTTTCCTTTGTTTGACCATTTTATTTCCCGTTTGTGCTTCTTAAAAAAATATAAAATTTTGTGACTAATAAATTAAAAACAGATTCATTAGTCTACTGTATATTTACATTTTTGAGACAAAGGCTTCCTTGTTTTTCTGCAAAATGTTGAGGTAGTGTCTTCCTGGCTTTGAAATACAGGAACACATTTAGTTACCCAGAATAATTATTTTATTCCTTACAGGTGGCTTTTACAATGCTCAGGGGACCTGATGAAAAATTTGAGTTGTATCTCCTAAAGTTCACAATCAACATGTTGGCAGCCATTAGGCTCTTGACTAAGCAGTTTAAACTTTTAAAATGCTTTCTGTCTACAGCTGTGGCCTCAGCTGCAATGAGTATGTTTGACCCAACTTAAGAGGGTAAATACAGCTTGCATTTGCAGACTGGCACACTGTGATTAGTACTCCCAAATTTTCTTTAAAAAAAACAGAGATAAAATTGTGAGAGAATGTATTTTGCATTGAAATCACTTTTTACAATAAATTGCAGGCTTTTCCAAATAAAAGTAAAATGTCAAATGTTGGGATCTCATATGCAGCTGTAGATACATTATGGGGGCATGATTGGAGGACATGCCCCTGGAATATTTGCATTATATATATAGCATTCATATTTGCATTACTCACATTATACAAACACATCAAACATGGCTGTTTAGTTTAGTAAAAGCTTCTGGGCAAACATTATCGTGTGTGCACATCATTAGGATTAAGACAGTAATTTAATCTATAGTAATAATTTAGTTATAAAAAAATGCTTCTGGCAATAAGATTTTAAGCATGTCAGATTTTTGTAGCAGACAATTCTTATGCTCTTGAACTACTGTTTGTTTATGAGGTCATCTCTACTATAAAATTTATAGGAGGGTATTTCTCATTTAGATCAATTAAATCATTTTCAAATGTTTCTGTGTGTTAAATGAGTTCTCACCTCAGATCAATAGTAAAAGGCTGGTCCACTATGAGTGTCCATTCACAGCGGGCATTGGTTGGGTAACTCTCTAGTACCAGGTGACCCTGCTTCCTATGAATCACCCCTCCACATGCTCAAATAGTAGTCACAGTCAGTGAAATAATTTTCAGACATCAGACATTTCAGATTTAGTAATGAGGTGTGTATTGATATAATGGATAATGTCAATATACACTTCTTACACATTGTACACCATCCAGTTGTGTCATTGCATCTAACATAGCATCCTTTATAAGTAAACATACATTATTTTCTATCAAAAAATATCCAATATAAAAAAAATTAATCTGTACATATCTTTATTTTATCTTTAATTCAATTCAATTCAATTCAACTCTATTTGTACGAGGCTGCTGTAAAAAAAGTGAAGCAGCCTCTTTAAAGCTGCTTCACTTTATCCCAGCCAGTGAGTGTGCAAGGAAGTGTTTATATATATATATATATATATACAGTCATGTCCAAAAATATCGGCAGCCTTGCAATTCTGTCAGAAAACCCTTCTCTCAGAAAATTGTTGCAGTTGCAAATGTTTTGGTTTATTTATTTATTTTTTTGTTTTTTGCAAAAAAAGAGAAGTCAAATCTGATATAATTTCACACAAAACCCACAAATTGCACTGGATAAAATTATTGGCACCATCAATTTAATATTTGGTAGCATCCCCTTTGGAAAAAATAACTGAAATAATTTGCTTTCTATAACCATGAATGAGTTTCTTACACCTATCTATTGGAATTTTTGGCCACTCTTCATTTGGCAAACTACTCCAGGTCATTCAGATTTTAAGCATGCCCTCTCCCACAGCTGCTGTTCTGAGATCTCTCCACAGGCGTTCTTTGGGATTCAGATCTGGACTCATTGCTGGCCATTTCAGAACTCTCCAGCGCTTTGTTTGTAACCATTTCTGAGTGCTTTTTGAAGTGTGTTTCGGGCCATTGTCCTGCTAGAAGATCCTCCGCCATGTTTGATTGTAGGGACTGTGTTATTTTCTCATTTATTTTTCTGTAAACAGTGCAATGATGTCTTTTACCAAAATTCTCTACTTTTGTGTCATCTGTCCAGAGTACATTCTTCCAGAAGGATTGTGGTTTTCTCACATAAGTTTTGGTAAACTCCAGTCTTGCTTTTTTATACCTTTGTATCAGCAGTGGTGTCCTCCTGGGTCTCCTACCATACCCTTTTCATTTAGATAAAGACAGATAGTGTAAGCTGACACTGTTGTACCCTGTGTCTGCAGATCAGCTTGATTTTGTTGGAAAGGTAATCAGGTGTCTTTATCCACCATTCAAACAATCCTTCATTGTAATTTTTCATTAATTTTGCATCCACGTCCAGGGAGGTTAGCTACAGTGCCATGGGCTGTAAACCTCTTGATGATATTGCAAACACAAGAACCAATCCTTCATTGTAACAATGAACAAATATCTGGAGATGGACTTGAGATTTTTCATTGTTTTCCCACAATTGTTTCTCTCAAATCTACAGACAACTCTTTACACTTTACACACACAAAACAAAAGTTGAGTCAACTTCTCTCTTTAACTGGTTGAAAGTGTGATTACTGTATTGCCCACACATGTTACTTGCCACAGGTGTGTCTACAGACAAATTACAAAAGCATTGCATGCTTGAAAAGCTATTATTTCTTACAATTTTGACAAGGTGCCAATAATTTTGTCCATTTTTAAATTTTCTCTTTTATCAAGTTTGACTTCTCTGTTTTTTGTGTTGTTAAAGTGCAAACAAAAACAATAATCATGTGAATACCAAAACATTTGCAATTCAACAACAATTTTTTGACAGAATTGCAAGGGGGCCAATATTTTTGGCCATGACTGTATATATAACGTATAATTATGCTTATTAGAGAAAAAAAGGCAGATCAATGATACAGAAAATTACATTACAGGACAATTAAGTCATCTTTAAACAAGCAAAAATTACATCCAAAATTTTTACAACCCTGTTTAAGAGTCAAATTTTCTGGAGGCATTTTAAACATCATTAACAATCTGCAGTGTTTTTTATGAATTTTTTATGAAGTCCAGATGGTGGGGGACTGGATGAAATGACCCTGAGACAGATCATCAGAATTTGATAGACTTCTTTAGTAAACCTACCGTTTTTTACATGACAACCTTTAGCTTTATTTTATTCCCTGCTTAGTCACAGCAGTGTGATGTTATGGCTGCAGTTAGTAATATTATGCCTCATCAGTTTTTGTTGGCACGATCATAGTGCCCGACATATCAAATATCAGTTTTCCTATCAAAATTAACTATAACTCATCAAAATCAACTCTGTTTGTATCTAAAACCATTACAAATTGCAGCTTTAATGTGCCAGAGGAGAACTTGCCCTCCTGGTCGAGCCTGGCTTCTACCAAGGTTTTTTTCTCCATCTATACATCATTGGAGTTTTGGTTCCTTGCCACTATTGGCTTGCTTGCTGGGAGACTGCTGATGTCTAACTTAGCCTAGGGCTTTGTAAATTGTAAACGTCTAATATTTTATTGTATATATTTTATGCATGTATGTATGTATGCTACTTTTGCATGTTATGTAGTTCATGGTACTATTGCAAATCCCTTATACCCCTGTCCCATAAGGTTCACTTAACCCTTTATTCGTAAACATACTATAAACCTAGTATACCGAATTAGTCTTTAACATTCCACACATATTATTTGCAATAATACCATTAACATGTCCGATATTTGTTCTGTGTTTTTATTATTACTCTTTGTTTCACTATGTAAAGCTGCTTTGAAGCAGTGTAACATTGTAAAAAGCGCTATATAAACAAAATTTAATTGAAAAATTGAATGAATTTAAAGAACTTACTTAAACAATCCCCACCAGCCCATCCTGGCCGACACTCTGCACAGTACTGCCCTTTCACAAAAAAATCATCTTTTGGGCCCCAGGTGCCATTGTTACAGTGCTTGCAGTTCTCAAATATGCTGCATCCTGAAGTGGATAAAGTACAACAATATGTAAACGTTTTTCAAGAAAGCTCTATTAGTACATAGTTTTGTACCTACAAATACCCTATGGACCACAAAAAAAAATCTTTTAAAAACTAAAAAACCTTTACAGACATAGCAATTTAAGACATTAATAGTGTTGCAAAAGATCACATCAACAACGTCCATACTAAGAACAACTGACACCATAAACGGTGCCTATATTTGTCAGTATCTGATCACCCCAGGTTTTGTTTCTCTTTGTGCTTTTTTTCATTTTTTTTTTTTTTTGCAGCACATGGTTATTGTTTAGACAGTTTGCCATGTGCTTTGCTTTCTTCATTCTCTTTTTATCTATTCCCTGTTATCTCTAATAAACACTGATTACCTGCTTTTGAAACTTCTGTTGTCCTTGACAACATTAAACGCTACTAAATTCTAATTGTCTGAAGGAAGATGTGCAGATATGCCTAAAGTATGGCAATGAGCTATTTAGGACATAAAATGTTCTAGTAGAGGGCGTTCTAGCATTTAGAATGGTCTCAACAATGTAGGCATCTGTTTAGGCATCAACTTGAATCCGTATCTCCTCAGAGCATGGTCAAGCAATGTACATCTAAAATTGACACAGCCTTGGGGACCAAAAATATTGACCTTAAAGGCCTGACTCTAGAGGTAGGAGAACCCTCTCTCCCCTTTGACCAAAAGGGAACTGCAGCTCTTGATAGAAAGCCTCTGAGTTCACCACAGAGGAAGGTGAAGGAAAATAGGTGCAAAAAATCTGATTGCTCTTTCTAGATGCAACCAAAACAAGTTCCTCATTCAGATCAGAAGAAATGGAAAAGTAAGCAGGAACAGGGGCATCAGAGACAGCACCTTGACGCAGTGTCACTACAGTAAAGTTTATTTGTCATTTATACATTCACACATGAAGAGCTTGACTAGTGATTTAGCTGCTCCGGCTATGTCTAAATGTGGCCACCACAATCTTTGTGGGTTTAGCTGATGATTTTAAGATCATCCATATTTGTCTGTCTTCTCTTTATAATACTGGCTTCTTTAGTTTTACTTTTTTAAAATTACTTTTAATTTTCTACCTTTTTCTCATTTAAAATTCAGAAACCAGGAATCAAATTTCCTGATTGTAATGGTAATAAAAATATTATATATAGTTGACCCTATATTGACCCTATATAATATAATATATAGGGTCAATATACCATTTCTTAAACTCTACTGTTGTAATGATGACAAGACTTTTGTACAGTACTATATTTTATGTATGTATTGAATACAATTTTAACATTAACACTTTTATTTTTAAATATTTGTTTAATTGTTATATTTTCAGATACTAAATATAGTCTATTAGTTACATAAGATTTCATGATTATCCTACAAAATAGTTTACAGATTCTGTTCGTGGCTAAATTTGAGACAGAGCCAAAAGTTTTGACTATAAACAGCAGTTAAGGCATTTATTAGATTACAAACATCTGGCCCTTTCGTCTGGCACATACAGACATTTTTTTTAACCCAGGGCATTTTCTTTTATATTGCTGTAACATTAAACCTTCAGAGGAATAGGATAATGCTAAAATATTAGTTTGTTTGTACCAGCCAGAACCCATCGCCACCTTACCAGGGTGTATTATGCAGGGATCACACTCATTTATGACGTTACGGCAGCATGGCACAGCGTAGCCCACAGGAGTTCCCTGAAGAGGACATTTACACCGGATGACATCATATTCACAGCATCCCCTGCACATTACGCTCCACTCTGGCCCCGGGCAATAGTTATACAGGAACCTGTAATCTATCAAGCAACATTCGTTGTCATAGGCAGTACATACTTTCTACACAGAATGTTTTTTAAGTGACACTTCCGTCTTTTCTGACAAATTTCTGACAAAGTCTGCTTGAAGTTTTCCAGCCTGCAAAGTGTTACTAACCCTTTGTATTGTTTTAATTTGTTTTAGTTCTGTTTTATTGTATAAGATAAATATTTCAAAATCGGAATTGAACATTCCAATGCCAAAAATAGATTTTTTAAATGCTTATAATATTTACATTACATGTGAGCAACTCAGATTTTCTTTATCAGCTTTATTCCCCCATGTCTCATAAACTAACTTCCTGGCTGTGATCCAATATTTGACCGCTAGAGGTCCTAATTACTCTAATAAGACAATACCCAAAGGGCAGAACACATTGTAAACTTACTGCACATTTATCTTATCCCAGTTTTTACATCATTTCCTTTTTGGCCTATTCTCATATTTGCTGGTAATTGTTTTACAGCATATCTGTTTTTTTTACAATACCTGTCAATCATTCAGCTAAATGACTAAATTGTACATTCTAAACCATTCTAAACAATAAATTGTGTATTCTAAACAAGCTATATCTTTTTAGTAGGCTATATTGATACATTACCTACTCATAAAGCAACAAGGTAGGTTCAGGAAACTTTGCACATTTATTGAAATAGTTTAAAATAATGCAGTTGTCATTAATTTAGTCATCTTTTTATTCAGAAATTCATTTCAGAGTTTATGAAATGACACACCCCACAATGTAATTTTCTGTAATTAAAACTTCCACCATTTTTAATTTTTTAAAAATCAACTTTGCCACCTTACTGGTCCAGAGATGCAAAGGTTGAACAAATGACAAATTATTCTTGTGCCTTATAGCCTTGGTGTAAAATCATAAGAGCCCCCTTTTCAGATTCCTTGAGGCATACTGAGTCAAATTATATCTGATGTTCCATGGTCTGTCATTTTGGGCACCGGCCATTTAGAATTTTGTTGTAAAAAGTGCTATTCATGGAACGCAATAATGTATTATGAAACTTGGTTACTGTGTGGTATGGTTCATCGGGACAAAGTTCAAAGAGCACACATAGTCCCCAGTAGTTAAAAGATATAACAATTTATAAAAATAAATCTATACAAAGGTAAGGGAATGATATATTTTCACCAAACTTGGTACACGTGTAGGAGACTCACCTATGGTTACATGAAAAAAATTGTAGTTGACCATGTAGTGGCACTCCAAAATAAAAAGACTTTGTGGAAAACAGCTGTGGCTATGCAAACATTAATTTGATTAGCTTGAAAACTGGCAAGCAGTGTCTTTGACTCCATTGTCTATAAGGACATTCACACATGCTGAAAACCAGGCCAACCACTATAAAGTTTGGCAATATTTAAAAATAAATTAAAAAAATTTATAATGACAATATAATTTCTTGTAGCTTTAATCCATCTTGTAGAATCCATCAGTCATTTGTTTATCTTATCTGCATTAAAAAATAGACTAATCCTTATTACTTGTTGTAATGAACCGTCATTTGCGGTTTTATTTACACAACGTAACAACAGGCGAAGGTCAACAGGAGCAACAGGAGCAGCAGGCAAAGAGTAATCAGGCAACAGGCAATGGGTCAAGACGGGCAGCTAACAATCAGAGTCGATACAACAAAGTGGGTCAAAAAAGCAGGCAGCAGACAAAGACAAAAACCAGAGACAATCCAAAATCACAGTAATCAGTCCAGAATAGATCATCAAAAAACGCTCAGAGTTGATGCCGGGGCAAATCAAAACTTCGCAACTGCTGAATGGTAAACGTTCGCTATTTATGGGAAGTGTGTGATCAATGAACCCGGAAGAGAGAGGGTGAGTGATACATGACGGGAAGTGGAGTTTGCGATGATCCATTTAGAATTCCGGTGACGGCTCCTGCTGTTGACGCGGCGAAGAGAGAGCTGGAGCCTTAATTTTATAATTTGATAACATAATTTGATTTTAGAATAATGACCCACCCCTTTAATCTAGCCTATACATAGTCCTATGGATTTATTCCTCAAATCCCTTAAGGGATTGTTAGACTGCACTGCTGGGGACACTTCCTATAGTAACAGATGTACTGACTCCACATTAAGTCTTTCTGTCTTTAATTTTCCCAGGGTCCTGTAGTCAACTGAATCCGGACTTTATCAGAACCAGATTGTGAAGAGACGGGATGAGACAGGCCAGTAGGAATATGATGGACTTTATTTATTGGCCCTACCAGCTTTAAATCATTTTTATCTGACAGATTCCAGTTCCCTGAGAAAGGGAACTTAACATTGTATGGTTTGACCGGCGATACCGACTCGCATCTCAGCCTGCCTGACGGACATATCGCGTTGGATGAAGGACCATCACCTCCAACTCAACATTGGCAAAACGGAAATGCTCGTGGTTCCACTCAACCCATCCCTTTCTCACAACTTCTCACTTCAGATTGACGGATCAACCATCTCTCCATCCAAGACGATCAAAAGCCTCGGAGTGACGATCGACGAACAACTGAGCTTCGCCGACCACATCTCCAAAACCACTCGTTCCTGCAGATTCGCCCTCTACAATATCAGGAAGGTCAGACCCTTTCTAACGGATCATGCTGCACAACTTCTCGTTCAGGCTCTGGTTCTCTCCAGACTGGACGACTGCAATGCCCTCCTTGCAGGGCTTCCGACTTGCTCCATCAAGCCCCTGCAGTTGATTCAAAATGCAGCAGCTAGAGTGGTCTTCAATGAGCCTAAAAGAGC
>JAZGTJ010020217.1:0-10505 GCA_036877575.1 Botia almorhae
ACAATTGTAGGAATCACTTATCAAATTAGTGATATTGGCCATGTTTATTGTGACATAGGCCCATTGTTCCATAAGATAAGATAGGCCCATAAGATATTACAATCCTTTCCTTGTGGTCCAGGCCAGGTTCAGTATTTGTGGTGATTAAAGCAAAATGTTATTAATTGTAAATAATACATTCTGTATATTGCACTTCTGCTATTTGCACTTCTGATTAGATGCTAAACTGCATTTCGTTACCCTGTATTCATACATGTGTAATGACAATAAAGTTGAATCTAATCTAAATCTAATCTAAAAAAAATAGGGCCCACCAAACATTAAGAATTAATGTTATAATTATGAATTAATGTAACATTAAGAATAAAGTATTATCCAAAGTTTATGCTTTTTGTTTGTATTGAACATAACTGTATGTCTAAAAAATAATTGAAGCATTAGGCTTTCAATTAGACTCAAAATGTATGCACACAAACTGAAATATAAATCTTTTTTAAATGAGACAAGTAAGATAAACTGGGAAACACAGCAACTTTGGTGAAAACCTAGACAGTCATTCAATAGGGACAGAAATAAGATTGTGGATAAAGAAGCTGTCTAGCTTCTCTATGAAAACACAGATATCTAGAGAGATGAGGTTTAATCATAGATGAATGTCGAATAGATGAATGGTTTGCTCTCACCGCTTTTTTTTAAACCAGTCTGATTTGTTCTGTGTCTGCACTGCAAGAGAGAGTGTCTGTGCGTGTGAGTAAGAGAGAGAGATGGGTGGGGGCTGAAACTGTAGTCTGCGTCAGATGCCACAGGGTCACTGTAACATGTTGTTAACAAAAACAACAGCTATGCTGGTCCAGCAATTAGACCAGCACCAAACCAGCACTTACCAGTAAAAACCTGTCTGGAAATTCACACTCATCTAAGATGGGTTTCTACAGGGAATATTTTTCATAGGGAATAGCTATTTAAGGTAGCATCATCTGTTTAACTTTGGGCAAAAAAGTTATTGTAGATGGCTTTTATTACCATTAAATTAAACTTTTTAGGACTTGAATTCATGGTCTACCAAGTTATTGAGTGTGCAGGTGCTAACATTAACAAATAACTGAGTAACAGAATAAAATTTACATCCCTCCAGATAAAGAGAATGAACTGGAGATCCCATCATCTATGCCAAAGTTGCGGGACAGGAAGAGGAGACAGCAGCAGCTCATGACTCAGATCAGTGGAGTGAGGAAAGTCACACATGGTTCTGGTCTCTCCAGCAGCTGCGGTGTGGGGCACTTTGGAGTAAAAACAGATCTCGAGGACTTGCTTTCAAAGGTATGGTCTTAAAAATGATTGATGAACAGAATCCCTCTCAAAATGTTGTAGTGGGTTCATACAGTTTAATATCAAATTTGTATTTTCCTTTGCCTCTATAGGATCTGGAGGATATCAACAAGTGGGGTCTGAACATCTTCAAAGTTGCAGAGCATTCTCACCACCGGCCTCTAACTTGTATCATGTACGCCATCTTTCAGGTAAGTGCATGAAACAAAACGCCCACCTCACAAACTAAGAATGGAATACATTTACTTTTTAAAACTAAAATGTGTTGTCTGTAGGAGAGAGATTTAATGATAACATTCAAGATACCAGTAGACACCTTTTTGACATATATGATGACCCTTGAAGACCACTACCATGCAGACGTGGCCTATCACAACAGTCTCCATGCGGCTGACGTGGCCCAGTCTATGCACATCCTACTGTCCACACCTGCATTGGATGTAAGACACTCTTACACCAGAAACATACATAAGCAGTTAAATGCAGATGTGATCTTAAGTGCTAAAGTTGGCAAGTGTGGTTATTATTAAGGAACATGTTGACAGCATAACCAATTGTAACTAGCAAGATTGTCTTTGAAGTTTAGTTCACTATGTCCCCTTGAGGCAGCACTGATTATATCACAAAGCGATGTTTCCTTGTGCCGTCTCCTCTAGTACAAATACTTTTTCTCCCTTTTATTTTTTCAATCTTTTATCAAGTACCTTGAAGCTCCATTTTTATATTTTGTGACATTTAAAGCCTATTTTTGCATATTTACAGTCATTCACAGCTGTTTCTTAACATAGCCTGTTGAATTGTTTCTAAATTGCATAAATTCTCTAATCCCCACACAATGTGTAGTGTTCTGTCTGTAGCTAATTTTCGCATGTTTTCTCTGAGCAAAATATAAAACATAAAAAAAATAAAGTTCTGGGTTCTGAGCAACATGTTTGTTATCTACAGATAGTCATATAGGGTTTATGCAGTTCCACAATCTAAAACTATGCTTTACCTTTGCTATTTACAGGCAGTCTTTACGGACCTGGAGATTCTGGCTGCTATCTTTGCTGCAGCCATCCATGATGTGGACCACCCAGGGGTCTCAAACCAGTTCCTAATTAATACCAGTGAGTGTTGGCTTTTTCTCCCTTTACATATTAGAGACTGTGCACTCTTATGAATTCAACTATTGCAGTGAAACTCAAGCCAGATGAGAAAACAAACCTTCAACATAATTACCTTTTCATGATGCCTGTCTCTCCTGCAGACTCAGAGCTTGCCCTCATGTACAACGATGAGTCTGTTCTAGAGAACCATCATCTAGCTGTAGGTTTCAAGCTGTTGCAGGGGGAAAACTGTGACATCTTCCAGAACCTCACCAAGAAGCAGCGTCAGACCCTCAGAAAAATGGTCATTGACATGGTAGGTGAATTTTTGCTTGTCCACTAACAATTAGCTTTCTTCTTTGCTGTTACGCTTTACATTAAAGTTTGGTGTCTGTGTCAGTAGGTACTAGCAACAGACATGTCCAAGCACATGAGCTTACTGGCTGACCTGAAGACAATGGTTGAGACAAAAAAGGTGACCAGCTCTGGGGTCTTGTTGCTTGACAACTATACAGATAGGATACAGGTAAGTTTCTGCTCAGATTCTTGTTTCTTTGTGCTGAACTCATTTGTGTCTTTCCAGTAGTAGTTGTGGTCCCTCAATAACCTTAATTGTCCTGTCTCGCCATGTCTACAGGTCTTACGTAATATGGTTCACTGTGCCGATCTCAGCAACCCCACCAAATCCTTGGATCTGTACCGCCAGTGGACAGACCGCATTATGGAAGAGTTCTTTCACCAAGGTGACAGAGAGAGAGAGCGAGGCATGGAGATCAGCCCAATGTGTGACAAACACACTGCTTCAGTGGAGAAGTCTCAGGTGAGATTCCAAACAATCCATCAATTTCAAGTCATATCCATAGCTCATGGTAGAAAATAAAGGATGTCTATGGTTGCTTGACCTTGGGGCAACTTCCAGATTCTTTTGACCAAGTAATCATTGCACCTACAAATCAAAGTCATGTCATCTCACAGTGTGGCTTGTTTGTCTTTTAGGTTGGTTTCATTGACTACATTGTGCACCCACTGTGGGAGACATGGGCAGACCTGGTGCATCCAGATGCACAAGATATCTTGGACACTTTAGAAGAGAACAGAAACTGGTACAACAGCATGATACCACAAAGTCCCTCCTCACCCTTCTACGAGATGGAAACTAACAGTGGAGACAAGTTTCAGTTTGAGCTAGAGGTTGAAGAAGGAGTTAAGAAGGATTCTAAAAAACTCCTAGAGAAAGGCCGTGTAGAGTTAGTGACACATTCTCCTTCCTTTGAAACGTAGCACCTCATGACAGTGTCTTTCTGTTAGTCCTACCTGATCAAGTGGGGAAATGTTATTCTCCTGCTAACTGAGAATCCCTCTGAGGAGCACTGTCTTGGGACTCTGCCCTTGTTACAGAGTTTAAAAGAGGAAAGAACATCCTCTGGAATCAAATTGGAATTTGCAGGAATCCCTTCAAGTTGGACATAAGTGGACAGCTGTATCAAAAGTGCCCATCTGAGTGTACAAGAAGTGCCATTACGTGGAATTTTGAGTTCTGGATATTGGGGTGGGTTTCTGTGAAGGAGAAATACATAACAGGGGTTTCTATTGCAATGTTCTGACTTTTTTCCTAAGACTACATTTAAACATGTCAAACGAGAGGAATGTCATGCTAAAGCTAAAGCATGGACATCACCGGCATGTATTAGGAATGCAGTCGTTAATAATAATCAAGTTCTTATGCCAGCATACTTTATTCAAATAATACAAAACCTTTGTACTTTGTAACAAACAGTTTTACTTTCTAAAGGTGTTCTTATAACGATTTTTTGGGTACAACTATTGTGGCATTTTATGTTGTTTTAATTAAAAATTAAAAAAAATTTAATTTCAAACAAATGTTCCATTTTTTTCTACTTAAGCTCCATTACCATGTGTCTATTACCACAAAAATAATTTCAAATGTTTTTTTCCAAAAGGTGATTGTAGTAAGGCTCTTACAAAAGATGTAAATGGGGCAAGGCAGTCTGATGGTCTAAAAGCAGAAATGTGGATTGTGTATTTTTACTAGAGCACTAACCTGAATTATTCCCCAATTTTTAATGTCTTAATCATATTAGTCTTTATGTAGTTATGACAGAGGCAGGACAAATTTGATTGTTTTACTTAAATTGTAAATGCTTTACAGTACCAATGACTACTACTTAAATGGACAAAATTTCTGTGGTGATGAATATTATAGCACAATGACTGGTTTCCTTTAAACCTGCAACATTCCTTTAAACTACTTTAATATGTGAGACAAACATCCCAGTAATAATAACAATATTTAAAGGATTTATAACTAATTGTTTCTTTCAGATATTTAAGAATGAACTCTTTGTGTTGCTAAATGTCATTAGGATAAAATGACGCGTCAAAGAAACAAAAGACAGTTCAAATTTATTAGCCACAAAATCTTTGTTGAAAAAAGTTAGAAACTTTCTAAATCCTTATAAATTGTAAGAGCAAATTTCTCTATGCGTGTGTTATTCTTTCGTTTGCCAATTCCTAGAAGCTAACCTTTTAATATTTACATAATGTGGGCAACGATAAGCTTCAATTTTATAATTACTCATGTCAAACAATGTGATTCATCTTGTTGTTTGTTCTGATCAGGGACGGAATGTGGTTAATGTGTGTCACTCAATCTAAGATCAGCTTTTTAAACAATATGTATGTTGTTTTCTTTTGATTACTTTTTGTGTCAATGTATTTTTTTCTCACCCTGTTTTGATTCGAGAACTATTCAAAGAATTTTGAACACATTTATGACTTCTATTATATGTAATTTGCCCCCAATTCCGATTATGGTTACAATATGAAGCTACTAGATAAAACTGCAGACTGCAGAAAGCTTTCTTTATTATATTTAATATTATAGTTTTTTATATAAAACCTGTGTTCAGTTTGTGTTGCATATCATATTGTGTTGCAAGCAAAATATAAATGAAATTGTTGCTTTACATCTGTAATTTCTCAACAATGCTTCAATTCTTTTGGATATTTTGTGTACCTATATCTATATGATCAGATACTTAGATATAATGAAACAGGATTAAATACAGTAGTCTATGATAGAATTAGATCCACTAGACTATGATAGGACACAACTCTATTGAACATATCAAGTATAACATATAACACAAGTATCACATTGTTACCGAGGAGGTTCCCGCTCCGCCCCCTGCTGGTCGCCAGCGGGAACCCTTGCAGAAATACTAACCCGCCATCTTGAACTACAATTCCCATTGGCCCCGTACCAAGGTCTGATGAGCTTCCAGTTTGCCACTTGCATTCAATTAGCTGCCCTATAAAGCTCAGGACTACACTTTAGTCAGTGTGTTGTTGTGTTTGCCATGTGCTATATTTCAGAGCGTTTCTCTGTACTGCTTTCCCATTACCATTTGGACTGTTTATCATTTTTAAAACTTTGCTGCCTGCCCCTTGTTTTTGATTTGGATGTTGTTGGTTGTTTGCTGCCTGCGTTAACCATTGCCTGTATTTACGTTTTCTCTTTTCTCACCTCCATTGCTCTGTCTGACGGTTTTTGACCTTTGCCTGTTTACTGATTGTGATTTACAATAAACTGCTGCATATGGATCCCACTGCCTCAGCGTCTACGTTATACACACTCTCTGCAACAAGAATGTTTACACTGAAGACCATAACACAATAGCTGAATGATATTTACATTACATTTACATTCGGCAGATGCTTTTATCCAAAGCAACCTGCAGTACATTCAAGTTACATGTGCTCTCTGGGATTGAACACACAACCTTTTGCATTGTTAACAATGTTCTACCACCTGAAGTTCTACCTACAGGAACACAACAGGAATAACGACATATACAATATACATATACAATATACATACAATAGATACATATAAAATGTATACAAAGCATCACTAAAAATTCCTTATTCCTTACAATTTAGCACTGTGGTGGTCCCATAGTACAGTGATGGTAATATGTGCTACCCCCAAAGTATTTAAAATAATACAGTGATTTTACATTTTAGTATAAAGTACTTTAAATAATAGAATTGTTTTACAAAAGCAAAATTGTCGTTTTTGCATGGCTATTTTTCTTTTGTAACCATCTAGTTAATTATGGTTATGTCAGCAGGTTGTTTCCTCTTTTTTTGTTGGCGTTTTGTGGTAGTTTTGTGGTATTGTATGTTAATACAAAACAGGATGGGATATTAAAATTTCTTGATTAAAAATATTGAATAACCATATTTGCTTTTTAAAGACCCATTAAAACTATTATTATGGATACAAATCCATGGGTTTCAAACTATTTGCATTCTATTATTTTTTATGTAACTAGTAATTTTATTTTAGATAAAGCTTTAAACTAATTACAAATAAATTACTCCTTTCTATAGCCACCAATCAGAGCAGATACAGGTCATGTCAACACCCAGACAGCACAAACCACTAAAGCATTTATTGCACAGCAAGACTTTTTATTGAGTAACCTTTATGGAACCTTTTTCCATCATGGTCATGTCAGGAGCTATGAAAGCTTGGAAATTTTTTGAAAGCTCATTTTTGGAATGAGTTTGATGTCAAAGTAGTTGTTGTTCCAAAAAACAACGAGTGGAAACTCAATATATGAGGGCCGCTGGAGGCTTCTTTTGTGCACCTAGGTCCAGAGGTGAAAGAACTCAAGCTTCTCTATAACAAAAACAAGTTTTCTCACTTTTCCTTTATAGGAATATCCCAACTTCCTGCTTCCAGCTGTATTTATTTATCATGCACTTGAGATAAGAAACAAGGGCCAGGCACCATATCTGATGCTGCACAAGGAAATTCAAGAGGATTTAAGGGGAACAAAATTCAAGGGGAACGAAAAAATAAGTTTGTTGACTTGAGTGAGGCAAACAGTTCTTGAGAAAGGGAAGGTATATCTGATTGTACATCTAAACCCAATGAGTTTAGATCATAATTGTTGGCTCTGATAGCTTAAATATTGCTTTCATAGGTCAAGGCTTACTGTGGCTGTTTAAAGGCAAGCACATGTCTTTGTTGTTTACAATTTCAACAAAATCTCTCATCATGAACATATTTTTCAACAATGTATTTTAGTTTATTTAGACATTCAGATGTAGAGTGAATGAAAAAAAACAAATTTAAAACCTGAAATCTGTTAATGTTGTAACAAATTTGTGCATTTGTTTTGTGTGTGGTACAAACTATAGTAGTTTACACTACATCAGTCTTTTAAAGGTCATCAGTCCTCTCTTATCTTCCCTCCCTTTCCTTTCCTCCACCACCTTCTCTCCCCCAGTAACAGTAAATACCAAACTTTCTGTAGAACATAACATGGTTTAAATTTAGTATCTTACACATTATACCTGAACTCATTTCCAAAACCTCCATTATCAGTTATCATGTTCTCCCACATCACTTAGAGTTTTACAGTGTTTGTTAATCCTTAAAAGAACATTTTTTTTAGAATTGAGCAATAAGCTATGCCCCAGAGGACATTAGATTTGTGGGTTTCCTCTCATCAATATATATAATGTTCCCTTTCTGTCACTCACTTCACACTAGGGGTTCAACCGTGAGAGACCAATCCCTCCGACTCAGTTTTTGGGTCAAATGAGAAAAGAACAGAGCACCTCTTTTCTCAGGAATAAGTTGGATTCGGTCACCATGACGAAATACAGAGACATGCCTTACAGAGCATGCCCAGTTAATGCTGAGTTGCCTCAATCTGGTGACCTCCACGTGGTTCAGCTCATATGAAACTGGTTCAGAGTGGTAAAGGTGGATCTCTTCGCCTCTCTGGAATCATCAGACCTTTGGAATGTCCATGTCTGGCCTCTGGATGGGATACAGAAGACCTAGGTGATTTGCCACCGGCTGTGGTAAACAGCATGATTCAGGCTAGAGCCCCCTCCACAAGACAGCTCTACTCTTTTAAGTGGTGTCTTTTCATGGACTGGTGTTCTTCACGTGGGGAAGACCCGCAGACATGCACCATCGACTATGTTGTCTTTCTCCATCCTGAAGGTGTAGGTGGCTGCTATTTTAGCGCATCACATTACATTGGATGCAAAAAGCTTAGGTAGGCACGATTTGATAATCAGATTCCTCAGAGGTATTGATAGGTTGAATCCTCCAAGGACATACCAAATACCCTCTTGGCATCTCTCTTTGGTTCTTATAGCCCTTAGGAGTCCATCTTTCAGCCCCTAGATTCCGGTAGGCTTAGTGCTCTCCTGACTGGGCACACTTCTATCAAGAGGGGATTGGCAGGCACTGTGTCCAACGAGTGCCTTGAGTGCCAGATTTTTCTCACATTATTCTACGACCTTGTCCCAGCTACGTGTCCAAGGTTCCCACGACTCCCAGTAGGGACCAAGTGGTGAGCCTGCAGGCCCTCCCAGTGTCCAGTATGAGCTCTGCACATTGA
The DNA here is from genome assembly GCA_036877575.1 of Botia almorhae. Taxonomy (NCBI): domain Eukaryota; kingdom Metazoa; phylum Chordata; class Actinopteri; order Cypriniformes; family Botiidae; genus Botia; species Botia almorhae. Next base: position 8,870 of record JAZGTJ010020217.1, read on the forward strand.
CCTGGACCACACTGTTGAATTTAGAAGATCTAAACAGCTCTTTGTCTATGCCATTGGATCATGATTGCCATTTTGTTGGCTTACCGATCACAGAGTGTGCCATGTCCCTTAGAGATCTGTGCACACTCAACCCCAGAGGGATAGTCTCATCTTGGGCACTTGCAAAAGGTGCCTATCTAGCAGACATTTGAGCTGTGGGCTGGGCTACACCCAATACTTTTGTGAGGTTTTATAACCTCAGGATTTGTTTGGTTTCTTACACTGTGCTGCACCTTGTGACAAGCACCTTGAGGAACCGATAGGGTGTCCTGCCTGCTACACCTTTCCCCCATTGGTGATAACAAGTCTGGAAGCCAATTTCTGGAAGCCCAAACAAGACAAGTGACTTAATTCTACGCATTCATGCAACCAATTGTTTTGCAGTATGGCTTGGATGTTATTATTTCAAAATATGAGGACTGCCACAATGTCTATGACAAAGGAAACATGTAGTATCATCTCTGGTTTTGATGGGCTTATTTGGCTAAAGATGTCCTGTGTTTATGTCTATTAATTGGATATAGAGCACTGTGCAAAGGTCTTAAACCACCATTAAATTTGAGCAATGGTGTTTAAGCCATGATATAATGATCATATATAACCAAAGAATTATTTCCCAGTCTATTTATTATAATACAATGTCTAAGCGCGTTTGACACCCAAAGTCTGGTTCGTTATAACAAATTTAACAAATATTTAACAAATATTTTATTTTGATCTCTGAAATGCACTCTGTATTCCTCTTCAGCTAACATGAAATCAGCCATCGTGTTTGAGGCCTAAGCAAGCTGTGTTGGTCCCTTAATTTTTCAAAGGTGAAACTGTTACTAAGCACTTTGTATCAATGCTTAACAGAACTTGAGGGAACGCTTACGTAGTTAAGGGGAAATATTTAGTGACAGCCCTAAGGCTCCTTAAGTGGACCATTTTTATGTAACCCGTGTTTTACTAAGGGTACCCTTAACAATACAATTAAGTGTTTTCTTAACTTAAGGGTTTTCATGCAGGGAAAAACATGTCAAATTACCGCAAAACTGAGATGAATGAGGAAATCCCTTTAATGGATGAAATATATGCTAGAAGATGTTTACTATGGGACTACCAATAAAAATTACAAAGAACCTTTACAAAATTATAAAAAATATTGAGAGCAAATCTGAGAACAGTTTAAATCACTGTTGAAGACATGTCTCTTGTCCAAGTCTCTAAAAGTTGCTGTCTGAAGTTGGATTTTAAAAAGATCTCATTTGTGTTTTTGCTTTCCCATAGGGATAATTTTATTTTAATAGATCTTAAATCAGCTTAGAGTTTATCAGGTTGTCATAACAACATCTTACACCTGTTGTTGTTTCACATTGTTCTATACCAGTGGATAGCGGATAATGTTCAAAAGTTGTGTGGAAGCCTTTACAGATTTGACTTAAAAATATATCTTTTTCAGCCCTTATTGGCTAAGAAACAACTAAAAACTCATCTTTTTCGTCTTTTCTTCCACAACTAATTTACTAACACACCCCACTTCTACTTGGGGACAAAAAAAAACACCTTTCTTATACTGTGTTGAAAAACCTGAGCCCTGTGTATAGCACTTATTCAC
>JAZGTJ010020218.1:0-10505 GCA_036877575.1 Botia almorhae
CTTTATGTAGCTGTAATTTTGCATAAAGCTATTTTGTATAAACCTTTTGATATTGAGATTATGTGAGAATGAACATTATTGTAAACTAATAAATTTGTAAATAAATTTTTGTTTTAATTTAAAGGGATTTTCATAATTCCTTACAGGGTTCTGACCGTTTATGACCGTTAAGAGGCACGTTGACTGTGTCCGCACTGCTGTTGGAGGCACAGCCTGCTGTTGGTATTAAGGAATCTGTCAGTGTGAATGCTTCACATTTCCCTAAGAGGTGGTTTTATTTTCAGCTAAACCTCTTGTGGAATGTGGTTTGAGTTCACTAGAACTAAAGTTGGATTGGTAAATGTGAACTTTAATGATTGTATATACTGTATCTTTAAATGTTAATTTATGAACTGATCTTATTTTGTTTCATAGCAACCTTCCATTTATAAACTATACACGTAGTGTAAGAACAGTACTTAATGAATGTTTTTAATTAAGGGTTTTAATACAGTTTTTTAATCTTTTTACTTTTATTACATGTTAAGTTTAGAAGAATCGGTGAAGCATTTGTTTACTACATTGTAAATGTAGTCACATCAAAAGATTAATTAAGACTATAGATTAACAAAGATTAACAAAAGACTATATTAACAATGAAGCGTTTAAGTATAGATTCTTGGTCCATAATCAAATCATATAATTAAATATTTGGTATGAAACATACCAAAGGTATATATATATATTTTGATATGACTATATCTGTGCATTACCCTAAGCACAATATGTAAGCACAATATGTTCTCTGAACAGAACCGGTGTTTTACCATTTGCAGTAGTGAAACCCCATTCTGCCTTTACACACACACACACACACTCTATAACTTTCTAGGATCCATCTGTTCGCTGTTCTCTGACCTTGGCTTATGACCCCACTCCGTCATGCCCACACCTCCCTTTTGCTGTGTGCATGTTCTTTGTACCTCTTTATGCATTACACAAAATCTCATCTACACATGCTTGGTAGGAGCAGTCACATCTCCTTCTGGAACCAGTGTTTTTAGGTGTTGTTGTGTACTGGTGACTCAAAATTTTACACAAGTTATTGTAGACAACGGTTAATAGATATGCACTGTGCATTCTTCCTAAAGGGTTTCTTAAACGTTCTTAGCTGGGCGGTATGGATCCATAAAGAACCTTTAACATTCACAGAACCTTTCTGTTGCACAAAAGGTTAAGTAGAGTAAATAAAGATTATCGGGATTATAAAAGGTAGTCACTTTACAGTGACTCCACAGTGACTTATTGCTGACACACTGATAACCATAGCAGTGATTTCCTCAGCCGTAAGCAAGGAACATGGGTTCTGTGTTATCAGTGTGTTATACATGTTATCATCCGGCAATTGTTATTAAAGCAGTATCAACAGAGCCACGGTTTTGTTTCAGCTTGGGAAGCTGCTGTTTTTTGTTAAGCTTCTGTGTTAGCACTTACATTATGTGTAATGTATAATGCATATACCAGAGGAGAACTGTCCCCCAGGTTGAGCCTGTTTTCTTTTGAGGTTTCTGTTCCATTGTAATAACTTTTGGAGTTTTCGTTCTTTGCCACGATTGCCCATTGACTTGCTCACCGGGAAACTATTGGTACCTATTAAAACACAAAATATTTTCTTACTACTATGGATATGCAATTGTCCACCTAGAACTATTTGTACAGTATGATGTAAAAAATGTAAAATGCTATCCTTCATTTTGTATACATTGATATTACACGTAAACATTTTGGGAAAGCTGCATCGTAACAATGTACAATGCATACAGCATTATACAATTAAAATTGAATTGAGTAAATTCACTAAATGATGGATATGTGTGTACAGAATATAGGAGTCAACCTGTGAAGGTTGATCTGATTATAACCAAAATACAAAACATTTTGGTTATAACATCAAAGGTTTTGGTCATCAAATATTAAAATAGTTGATAACATTTTATTTAAAAAGTATTAGTTTGTCATAATACACTATATACACTATACACAATATAAAACACACTACAACTACCTTTAAATGTCCATTAATAGAGACATCCTGTTTGGCCACATAAAGCAGAGATAACTGCTGAACCAAAACTCAGCCCTATTGATATATGCAAATACTTTCATAAAAAAAGGCCAAAGGTTTTATATTGTATGGTTCAATCATTAATCATTTGGTCATGGTATGCAGAAAATGTAAACGTTATTTTAGAAGATTTTAAAATTTGCTGGACCTGGTTTTCAAGCAAAGAGCCTTCTGTGCTCCATGCACCTGCTTCACCGTGTGCACTCTCCACCCTCTGTGCCCCGTCATCTATATTCTAGGCATGTGGAAATCTAGAGTGGTTTGTATTGGGCTGTTTTGAGAGCCCAGTCAGTGGACTCTAAAAAACAGTGTCAATTTTAGCTTCTCATCCCATCCCTCTGAGTGCTGCCACATTGCCAAGTACCAAGATGCTAGAAGCACACTGCAGTGGTGCGGCACATTTCAGCAGTATCTGGGATTTAACTTCGCTAACATAGGAAAGTCTGGCATTTAGATAATTCTTGGAGGAATAAACTAAGAATGAACTGCACCTGCCTGACAGGTGTTGTGTATTTGTGTGTACTGTGCATTGTTTTAGCATTTGATTCACTAAATGAGTTATGCATCACATACAGTGGACTGGCATGATTTGAAATATTAATATATAAATACCTGGACTGGCTGTTGCCAAAAAATGATTGGAGCCAAAAGCCTTGTGGGCTGTGCTCCAGCATATTGTGCTGTAGTACTTTAAAGGCCCCGAGTTAGAGTTTTTGCTCATGGTCTTTTCCTGATCCTATTTCTCACCCATTCTCGTCACTCTTTCCACTGTCATGTCAAAAACAGAAATGGCCAACAATATATAAAAAAAAAAAAAAGCCAAAAGTGTATTGTACAATTTGTGTCTGTATAAGCCTGTTATAATTTGATAATTATTCAATAAACTATTGCTGCCAAGATAAATGTTAAAATATAAACAAACATGCTTTCTGCAGGAAGTAAAATGCAAAACTGACATTAGTGATAAAGCATATTTTATTATAAGAATTATTAGCATAGAAAGGATGCATTTACCCTAAAAACAGATTAATTTCATTTAAATACTACCGGTTTACGTACTAAACCAGCGAATATAGTGGCTGCTCAAGCTGGCCTGCAGGTGATTTTTGTTCTAACCATCTGTAACGAGCAGCGAAATGTCATCAGTGTTGTTGGTAACGCTTTACAATAAGGTTTCGTATGAGTAAACTTCTAAATGATGTTCACCAGGGTTAAATTAACATTAGTTAACGGTAATATTAGTTAACCATAACTAGCAGTTATTAGTTAATTAGTTAATATGAACTAGCATTGATCAATACTTCTAAAGCATTTATTAATCTTAACATTAATATATACTATTATTTACTAATATTATTATTGTCACTATATATGTCACTAAAAATATACTATGTTAGGCCAGGGAAGGGCAAGGTGTATAACGCAAGGTTTTATGTGGAAATGAAGTGGCACAGCTGTTAAGTGAATTCACCTCTCTGTATCTGTCTAAGCTGTTAGGTTCACCATGGTGACAGCATAGTTTAAGACGATGTCTAACCTTTGCAGATCCTGGGATCCTGGCAGCGCACAGTCCGGTACAGGCCGTAGCACAGTTCTCCTGAGGCACAGCTGTAATGTGCATGCGAGACAGTTGAGTAATGACTGGAATCACTTACAACTGTGAGTCAGCTGGCCTCTACTGAGACTTTTGTCCTGGCTTCATTCTCTTCTGTCTTCCTCTGTCATCAGAGGCACACTGTTGTTTAGGATGCTGCTCAGTATGATCTTTCACTACCTGCGGTGACTCTGAGTAGAAGATAAATCCATACACTGCTTCTGGCGGGCAACTCTTGTGCCAGACTTAAAATCTCTCATATTCGCACCTGTGTCACAACACTGGCATTTCATGCCCGACAAGCACTCCCGCTGGGCAAGCATGCGGGAAAAGAATTTTAGACACGTAACAGACACACACTCTCTCACCAGGAGAGAGACAACATGCTCACTCCCGGAAAACTACAGCCACCCTTCCTACTGCACAGCCTGTTGCCATAGCAACCATCTGTCTTCTCCGTAGCACAGGAATGTAAGGATGACAGGAGGGAGGGGGAGGAGAAGGTGGTGGTTCGGGGGAAGGGACAAGGAATTGCTTTATTCTCCCATTTGCATTCCCTTTTTCACAGAGGATGTGGGTTATTTCTGTGTAATGTTCAATGAGAAACATCAATGCATGTGTTGGATAATCACTCGTTTCATAAATCCTTCTCTGGCTCAGTTCATCTTGCAGTTATCTGCTCTGATCACGAGTTAAGAATACGACATCAAGAAGCAATACACTTTCTAGTCTCTATAAAGCCACATTGTGTTCATTTCAGATGCGTATATGATCTCCAAGCAATTATCACTAATACGGCTGCTCATTCTTAGGGTTAGGGATTTAAACAAACCTACAGTAGTTATTAATAACTCACCTACAGCGGTTATTAAGCTTCAGCCTATAACTCATTCTGTTTGTGCTACTTACATGAATGATACCCCAAATAAATGTTACATAAAACAGTAAAAATAGACCTGCATTGAAAGAGGAAACTGAGAAATATCTAGATAACTGCCTGTCAGACTTAGGATGGGCTCTTTTGACTTGGGCCAGTAGGCAACCACTTGGCAACACCAGAACACCATAGCAACCGTGACCAGCAACCACCCAGAACACCTTAAAATCCTGGCACCATCACATTCTTCAGAAGATTAAAAAAGTATTTCATATACTTTTGTTACATGATAAGAAAGTTTCAAAGAGGTACCTTCCAGAATGTTCTTTTCTATTCTACGTAATGAAGCTTGTGTACGTGAGCACCAGTACATGATGTGTATCCTATAGATAGCTGCAGCACAGTGTATTTAAGGTAGATGCGTGGGTGCTGTGACTGTCTATGTATAAACGCATTTCCAGCACTGACTTTCTCAAAGGAACCTGCACACAACATGCACCTAATCCACATAGACACACACAAACGCACACATGTTCCTTTTTATATAACCAGCAAATACAGAGACTGTGTTGCGTTTATTTCAAAGACATGTCACAGCAAGGTATCTGCCACTGTGAATGCAGAATACTTTTAGATCTGAATCATTATGAAATGTGGAGGTTATCACCTCATGCTTGATGGAGTCTGTATTGCCTGCCAATCAGGTTTGTCCTGTTCATTACACAGATTACGCTGGATGAAGTCTTCAAATGTATTTAAATTTAGTTCAGTCTTATCAATGAAAGGAATAGTGTCGTGGTTGTTGTATTATCACACAGACATGCAGGTTTAGAGTAAGTACTCTTTAATGGTACCTTATATGGGAAAAATTAGCTTTAAAAGCTATTTTTAAGTTTTTGGGCTTTGGATTTACCTTATGTATGTAGCAAATATAAGAATAGCTCATGACTTATTATGATTGACTAGTTTTTTTAGATTTGTTTATATAGTTTTATACTTGCTTTTTGGGTAAATAATTTAACTTGACTAGTTTGACAATTTACTAGTAAAACCCTGTTGGAATATTTTTTTATTAATTTCTTTGACTAAAAAAACACCACCAACAAAGTCATACGCATTCAGATGTTCAGCTGTTTTTCTTGTGCAACATTCACGTCGAACTATGAATGTTGTTTTTAAACGCCCACTAAAAAATGTGTCCAATCGGGGTCAAATAAAACTGAAACCAGCCTAATTTCACAGAATGCTCCTTAGAATTATCAGCTTTTAGGTGCCTGTAATGTCCAAAATACTGTCTCAATTGCCAGCTTTATAGGTTTTAAGATATTGCCATTGTGCCCATTGAAAGTTGTTTCGTGTAACTTGTTCCCATGATGTTTTGGAGTGTTAATATGACAGGCTTGTGAAGGGTGTGTCTGCCAGACAAGTTGAGACGCCTGTTTGATGTTGATGCTGTCACTGTTTTGGGTCAATTGTTCAGCCTTTTAAGATTGTATCAGATGTTCTTGTACACACATTATTGCTGGGGGCTCATTTAGAAAAGCAGTCAGTCTGGTTTATCTGTTGTTGTAGGAAGGGTAATTTTGCTTCAGTGTGTTAGAACTAGTTGGCTGGCAAAATTGTGTTACTAGTGTAGATTTCATCATATAATGCAAAATGATATATTTTTTATTTATTCCTGCTGTGCAGGTCTCCTTTAGAGTTTAAGGAGAGATTTATTTCTTGTTTTAAGCATAAATTTATTTTTAGATTTACATTGGTTAGATCATAATACATAAATTCCCAATAAGGTAAGAAAAATGTAATTTAAGATTTGTTCTCTAAAATCAGGTCTTATCTTACATAATTTGCCTTATCAATTGTTGATCGGTATTCGAAAGTTTGAATTTTCAATCTGAATTATAAAATTTCTCATCAGATTCTTTCAGGAACTTATTATTTCAGAAGTATGATAATTATACTCTCAATGTATGTCAACAATTTTCTTATGTATCTATTTTAATTGTTAGGAATTTAGAAATGTATGTCTCCTGAGCTGTGAAAAAGTGCAAAACAATTGTCTTCTGGGATTAGGTTTGTTATTCTATGATCTATGATATTGTTTACTAGGGTAGGGCATTCCACCTCTGACCTTCCCAAAACAGCTGAACGTTTCACTGAAGACTCATTAGAAACACGCCCCACAGCAGAGAAGCATAAACACACTTTGTCCCTCCCAGACATGCAGTGCTGGCTGTGTAGTAGTAGTCATGTTTCATGTATGAACACAAGCTCTCATGTTCGCTGTGTGTCGGAACTGCCACATGCAGGATTAACGTGCGATGTGTTAAAGGAATGGCATGCCATGGAACAGGTGCGTTTTCTTCATTCATTTAGGTTCTTTCTCACTCTCGTCTTTCTCTGTTTGTTCTGCCTTATATGAACGGATAAGGAACTTTGGCAATTGTTATCTCACTATTTTTGTCTCATATTTTCATTATGTTGGCTTGGCAACATTGCACAATGTCTAATGCATGCTAGAGATTTGAAGCTATATCCGCTCATCACAAACCTTCAGCCTGATAAGAATTATTGTGCTATGTGATTTTTGAACTTACTGTGGTTTTCTTATAGTGGACAATGGGATACGTTTTCACTTAACGGAATGTTTACAGATCTGTCTGTCTGTAATGACTTTATGAAACAGCCTTTAAATGAAACAGCAAAGGTCTTTCAAACTGTTTCAAAGTTTCATACTAAGCTTTGTCAAGTCATTATAAGTTTGTCATGATTTTTCTATTATGACTCTTCCTGTTTCTCTCTCTGTCTCTTCTGTTGTGTTGTTATCTGATTATATACTGCAGTGTTCGCTGGTTGATGTAGTTTGTGATTGTGTAAGTCTTGTCCTGGAGCATTCTCTCTGAACGTAGTCATACAGCAGCACTTAAGAAAGACTGCAGGGGGAATTATATGGCAGAAAACAGAGAGAGCAGAATAAGTTTCATTTAAGATCTGTGGGGGATCAGTTATTGAACTGTTGAAATTTCATGCAGAATCTATAATTATAATATAGTTGTCATCAGCAGTGGGAGATATGGAAGTTCATAATTAACATCTGGTCTAGATAAGCTGGTTTTTCTACACAGTTATACTTTATATACTTTATTTTAATGTCTCTTTTTTCTCTGTCTTTTGTGCAGGGGGCTTACGTCAAGAACTAGGCCCCCCTCCCTCTGTGGACGAGGCAGCGAACACGTTGATGACTCGTCTCGGCTTCCTACTGGGAGAAAAAGTCAGCGAGGGGTCTCAAGGGCAACAGTACAGCATGGAGGAGCCTGATGATGCACAGGTGGGCTGCTTGGTGCCTCATCTGCTGTTATAAATACACATACTGTATTGACTTACGAAATTCAAGAAATTCCGAAAGGCTGAATGCCACCAAAACATATAACAACAAACAAATGCCACACAAACTATTTTTTGAATAGCACAAACCATTTAGATGTTTTGCATTGAGACATTATTTTCATGACAACTAGACACATTTGTCTAATTTTTTTGTTTTCTCATTCTCAATAATGATTCTCATTAGATTTTCATTACTGCATAACAATGATAGTTTTCTTAATATTAGCCTTAATTAAAATCAGTGCAACAAATACCTAAGTTTTAAATTGTTTTACACAGTTTTATTTTTCCTTTTAACCATATTAGGAATCTTTCACACTACAGTAATGGGAATGAGATTCTTTTCCATTACGGTAATAATGGAATAATACGGCAGAGTATGCTTAACTGTCTTAATTACAATGCCAAAGAAACAATGCCAAAGAAATCAAAGAAAGCCAAAGATAGATTTTTTCTAGGATAATTTTTTTGTAATTACATTTTTCTAATGGCAAATAAATTGGATTTTTATTTTAAGGGGTTAAATGTAAGCCAGACATGTTCTTGACAGGTTTTATAAAAATCACCCAAAAACTTCAAAAGAACTTAGAAACAGAAATTTGGGTTCCATGCATTCACACCCAAACCACAGTTCTTTGAAGTGTCAACTTTATTCAGAAATTATCTTTCACTCCTGCAGAGAAGACATATTTGGAATTCAAATGAGTGTACGTCTAATTAGGGAATTACATAAAGACAGCTACTTTGCTATTCCGCTCTGTTGATACAGCAATTTTTAGAATGCAGCCGTCTACTTTTTTCCATGTTTGCTTGCAGTCTTGCTCAAGAACCGTTTAAGTGCCCTGGAAGGAGCTTTCTAGTTCATCTACTCTGCAGTGGAGTCCATTTATTAGTTACCTTTGTGTTCTCAGCAAAACAACTTGCCTCTTCTGTGGGATTTATCTAATTGCATTTTTGTTGTAATCATTATGTTGATGCAGGAGCGATAAAGCTGGTTTTGTTCAAGTCAGACAATGATTTAGCAGTCGCATCATCTCATAAACAACTAAAGTGGATGTATAGTATTGAATAACCGCAGCAAGCACAAGAATGTTAACAATGTGTGTGAAGTGGGTAATACACGTAAAAAGTGGTAGCAGTACCTCCCCAACTCTGTAATTATGATTAATCAGTACAGTAATATTCACCAATATTTTCACTATTATTTGCGTAACATTTAGCTTGAATGGATTAAACTGGTGGAAAAGGATGAACTAAGAACAAACTGTTAACAACTCACCCATTTAGAAAACACCATCAACCCAGCTCATGTTTATTTAAAATAATTATCTAAGATCCAACACAGTCTTATGGCAGTTTGTAACTATTTTACATTTTTGTGATTAGGTGGCTAATTGGTATGAATTTGTACGATCTCATTTGTATGTTTTCCTACAAGCTTATTTCGTCCAAGTGACGATTAGGTTTAAGGGTTGACCTTCATGCTTGCTCCATACTTTCTAAGAATCGTATGTTTTCGTATGAATTTATATCAAATCGGCACCTTTCAGAGCAGTTAAATATTCTTGTGAGATCAGGTTGGTGAGATGGTTGAGTGGTCTGTTATTACAGACCACTCAGCTCAGATAATTAAAAGTGCACCTCTGCGCTTGTGACCATCTGACTTTTGCTGACTAATTCTCTGAAAAGAAGTTGAAAATGAATAATAACAGCTGAACAAAAGTTCATAATAACCAATAAAATATACCTACTTATATAAACACTAAGAACAATGTGAATTTATTGTGGTCTAAATAAACCCAAACTCTGAGATGACAACCATTTGTATTAGTGTCTTTTCTTGTACTCATGAGGCCTATTTGTGTGACTTTAAGCAGTTGTGAGCTTTTTAAAGGGAATGTGTATTGCCTCCTGTAAGGTTTAATGTTAATCATGCAAGTAGACAGATTAGCCTTGCCTCACTTCATTATGCCCTGCCTGAACCTTAGTGCCTGCCTAACCCGAAATGACATCACCTTAGCCTGTCGTAGAATGCAACCGCCAGCCTGTCACTCAGCAACCAACGGAAGGGGGGCTGGGAAGAGAAAGCTTCCTGCTCCCAGCCTGTAGACTTCCTCAATTGATGAAGATTAATTGGTGCAGTACAAACACAGGCACATACTGAGAGAAAAGGTTTTGTGTACAGGGTTTTGGAGCCAGTGGGAGGATGAGTCCATGTTCCACCCTGACCAGCAGTACCGCCTCCCCACCTGCCTGCAGCCCCTGCTCCACACTCCCTCCTTCGGCTCCTGGTCAGCACATCACCAGCCCTACATCCACCCTGGAGAGCAGAGACAGTGGCATTATAGGTGAGTGACAGGCATGCTTGCACATGACTATTCTCATAAACACAGTCAAAGATGTAACAAGCAAGATAAACATCCATGTACAGTATGTGGTGTATCATGACTTATTAATTTAAACATTCAAATAAAATGGGTTCTACAGGGCTACCAATCTTTTACCTTTACACGTATTACTTTAGCATCTGCTAAATTAATAAA
>JAZGTJ010020222.1:0-10504 GCA_036877575.1 Botia almorhae
ATTCATGGACTTCAACCTTTGAATTAATCACAAGGGCATACCTATTACTCTGAGAGTTGCAGATGTCTTTTTTCCTCGGACACTGCACGTATACACGCCAGCGTCTTCCACTCTCACTTTCCTGATTTCAAGCTCCTGAGTGGAACCTTTATGATGCACGGTATATCGGCCACCCTGCGTGATCTGATGGACATCTTTTCTCCAGGTCACTGGTGCATTTGAGCTAGACAGCAAACAACTGAACATGACCGAATCCCCCTCGATTGCTTCTAGACTTTCAAGTTCTTTCTCAAAGAACACAGAGGCAGCAGCTGTGAGGTTTGGAGAAAAATACAGTTTCAAGAACAACAGATCAACCAAAAATATTCCATGCCAAAATTCTGAAGGAATGCTGTTAGGTTGGCAGAGTCTGTGACATGAAATGGGATCGGGTGCGTGTATGACCCCGTGAATTATCAAGGGTGTCATACAAGGTTCCTAAAGGGATCATGAGGGTATCATACAGTGCTTATACAGCACAGTATGTAGCACTGTATGGCTGTAATGTTGACAGGGTATTGGGCTAGAGACCGATATTTCTTTACACATTGTTGGTTAGAATGCACGGACAAAATTACTCAATGTATCTTTTCTTTAAAATCTAACTTGGATGTAGACTGAGTTATTATCCTTAAACATTTTAAGGAGAACCTTGAAGATGAAGTACCTGATGTGAATTGAAGTTGCATTGGACCTACCCCTAACATTAACTTCAGCTGTGGTCTTCTGGTCTCCAATAATGCAGCTGTATTCCCCAACATCCATAGGTAGGACATTTTTAATGTGTAACTCGGCAACCAGTCCTTCTTGCTTGATCTGGTATTTCAGCCCATTGCTGAGCTCCTCATCTCCTTTCCACCAAGTTACCGGCACTCCAGCTTTGGAAAGCTCACAATGCAGAACAACCATACCTCCTTCTGAAGCCTCCTGGTTCTTCAGGTTCTGTTTGAATGTTACTGGCGTGGCTGAGGGGCAGCACAGTAGCATGTTAGCTCATAGTGAGCTGAAGAAACAAATAAATCTGAAAAACGTTCATCCATACCAAACACTTTGATCGTGGCTTTGGTCTTCTGCTCCCCACATGCACAACTGTAGACTCCACTATCTTCAGGCATGGCTTTCATGATGATGAGCTCCTTCGTGATGTCATGTTCTCTAATTTGATATTTATACCCAGAACTTAGAAGCTCTTCTCCCTTTCTCCATTCAACGGGACAGCCAGCTTTTGTGAGCTCACAGTGCAAAACGAGCATGTTCTCTTCTTCAACTTCCTGATTTTTCAACTTAACTTTGAAGGTGATGGGTGGAACTGGGCGTGGCAACCAGAAGGTAGAGAAAAGTCTGATTATTTCACAACAAAACCATGCAGACCCTCACAGCACAGCGAAGCAGAAGCCTACAGCCCAAGAAGCAATGCACCTTCATAGCAGCAAGCCAAGAAAGCCTAAAAAGTCGCCCACCCTAGCAGTGTGCCAAGTCGCCACGCAAAAGCCTGCATGCCTTACCCTTCACTGTTAACTCAGCAGTTGACTCAGAATCCTTGGTTTTACACGAATAATTCCCAGCATCACTTGCTTCCACGTTATTTATGACAAGTTTGACAAATCTTCCTTCTTGCTTCATTTCATACTTCTCATCTGCCTTGAGTATAACTCTTCCTTTTCTCCAGTCAACTTGAGCACTGGGTTTAGAAAGCTCGCAGCTGAACACTGCTTGCCCGCCTTCTTTAGTTACTTCATTTTGAAGTTCTCGCTTAAAGGTGACAGGTAGGGCTACAGAAACCACGAGAAACGTGTTCAAGTTAACCTTAAGACTGATTCATGAGATATTAGCTATGAAAAGACTGTCAGCTACCCTATTGCTAGCAGAATCAGCTAATTACCCCTGACTTTGACCTCTGCTGTTGTTTTTTCACTTCCTGTCGTGCAGCTGTAGGCGCCAACATCTTCAGGGTTTACGTTCTTGATGAGTAACTCAGCAATCCTTCCCTCGGTCCTCATCTGGTACTTCTCTCCCGGTATCAGCTCCTCTTTACCTCTCCACCACTTAACCACGGCACCCGGTTTGGAAAGCTCACATCGCAAAGCAACCGTGTTCCCCTCCACCACTTCCTGGTTCTTCAAGTTTTGTTTGAAAGTGATTGGGAGAGCTAAGAAATGGTAAATATATTTGGGTCACCTAAGCAAAATATTAGACCTAAAAATCTGCCAATAATTTTAACGTTTACTTGAATTTTTTATACCATTGATTTTAATCGTAGCTTCAGACGTCTGATCAGAGCACACGCACATGTAGACCCCACTGTCTTCAGGTACTGCTTTTTTTATGACAAGCTCCACCTTAGTTGCAATTTGTCTCATCTGGTACTTATCTCCTGGCTTCAGAAGCTCCTCCCCCTTGAACCACTTGACATCAGCACTGGTTTTCGAGAGCTCACAGCGCAATGTGACGTTGTTTCCTTCTTCACCCTCTTGATTCTTAAGTTCTTGTTTGAATGTGATGGGGAGAGCTACACAAAGCAGTGGAATGACAATGATGATCATTTTTATCTATCTAAACACTTGATAATGCCAAAGATTTATAGAATAGGACACGATGCCACAGTTCTGTTACTATGAATATGGTCGCACTGGTGAAGGAAGTCCCGCCTACTAGTGAAAAGAGCCAATCGTCAATCGCTAAACAGTAACATTTTCTAAGGGAGGGGCTCTGAATCAATCAATCTGAAGCAATCTGGGTAAACGTGTTTTTATAATGATATTTAAGCTTAAGAAACAGCATTTACAGTAAAGTTGTAATAGTTGGTCTGAAATACATTGTTTTATTGTGACCTTAGCCAGTGATTTTAGAGATATCTGTTGTCCCCCATTCAGGTAGAATAGATTTGGTTTTGTATGACAGAAATACCCGAAGATGTTGCAAAGATGGCTGCAGAGTGCGGAGACTTCCTTAAAAAATCGTCGATAAATGCTCAACTGTGGTAAATTGCTAACAGAAACTTGCTGGTCATTCATACCATTAACTTTGAGGGTAGCTTCTGTCTTTTGATCTCCACATACACAGCGATAAGCTCCACTATCTTCTGGCTGTGCTTTCCTTATTAACAACTCCACTGTTGCTTCTTTTTGCCTCAGCTGATACTTTTCTCCGGTCTTGAGCACTTCTTCTCCGTTCCACCACTCAACTCGAACGCCAGCCTTGGAAAGTTCACAGTGCAAAGTGACACTGTTCCCCTCCTGAACTTCCTGGTTCTTCAGAGTTTGTTTAAATGTAGCAGGGAGCCCTTCAGAAAGCCATGAAGAATGAAGCATGTATTTTTGCACTGATGATTGTTTTGGAAGTGTTTGTTTGGTTAATCGTTTCTGCCCATCATCAAAGCGCTGAATGTACAACCTTTGAGTAACCTTTGGTACAACCTCTAATAATTACTGTAGGTTGGTTTTTAAAGGATAAAAAGCTATTTATGGCTTTTTAAAACACTCTATTTAAAGAATTGCATAAAACCAGCACATCAGATCTCCATATCTCCAGATCTTCATCTAAGCCATAATCTAATCTTGTAATTAGGTTGTAAGAATGTTTCCCTAACATTTCCATCAAGCAACAAAAACATTGAAAATGTTGAACGTTCTAGGAACATTTAAAGCGTTTAGTTGCTTGGTTATAGAAATGTTATTCAAACATTTCTTAATTATGTAACGTTTTTTAAATGTTTCACTAACTTGATATATACGATTTAAAATAACGTCAATATATAAAACATTTTACTAAATATTCTATGATAGGTATTGCTAGAACGTTTTTAATAACTTTGAGTACTTTAAGAGAACTTTTAGACAACCTTAGCCCATGTTCTATAAATATTCCCTGTTAGCTGGGAGTGTAATTAGAGGGTATGAATTTAAACTAATGTCATGTTATGACAATTCAACAGTGACTTCAATGGGAGAAAGTGGACATTATAAATGAAATGGAAGAGTTGTTTAACTCAACGCTATACAAACAATACATGGTCATGACAATGAAATGCACATAAAATGTAACAAAATTCAACAGAACTTTGTTTCTCTTGGTCTGCAGTACTGGATCTGATCTTACCTTGAACCATCAGCTCGGCCATCGACTGGGAATCTTTGGTTTTGCAGGTGTAATTTCCTGCATCAGCCTCCACGAGGTTATTAATCACCAGTTTGGTTAATCGCCCCTCCAGCTTCATTTGATATTTGTCTCCAGGTTTCAGAATCATCCTACCTTTCCTCCACTCGACTGGAGCACCGGGCTTTGAGAGTTCACAGGTAAATATTGCACTCTTCCCCTCTATAGCCTCCTGGTTCTGAAGCTCTCGTTTGAAAGTAATCGGATGAGCTGAGGAACCATCGATGAATCTATTAATATGCAGCATAACCCCATACCCAGCTAACAAATTTAGGCTGTAAGAAGGTTTAGAAATGACGTAAGCACGTTAAAAATATTATTTTGTTCAGTTTAAGAAATGTTCCAAATTTCCAGACACTGAATTAACATTTTTGCTCGGTTATAAGAACGTTATTCAATGCAAGAGGATTTTTTGATAACTTTCCAAAAACCTTTTAGACAATGTTAGCCAATGTAAACAGTGTTCCCTGTTAGCTGGGTAGGTGGAAGTTTACACAAATCATTGAACAAAGAAAGTGGTTTAGCTAATCGCTGGTCTAACCTTTGACCTTCACTTCAGCTGTGGTTTTCTGGTCTCCAGTAACACATCTGTATACCCCAGTATCTTCAGGGAAAACATTGGTTATTTCCAACTCAGCCGTCTTTCTATCCAGCCTCATCTGGTACCGAAGCCCTGGAAGTATCTGTTTATCTCCTCTCCACCATTCCACAGGTGCTCCAGCTTTGGAAAGCTCACATTGCAGAATTAGAGATTCCCCTTCCAAAACTTCCTGGTTTTTAAGGTTTTGCTTAAAACTTGCAGGTGCACCTGTGCAACCACCATTTGAAACACTACATTAACTAAATAAGGAATTACTTTATTTTGAGGAATTAATTTATAACAATTACTCATTGCTAGCAAAGTTGCATAATACAGCCTTAATTCTATCACCCATACCAACAATTTTGACTGTGGCCTTGGTCTTCTGGTCTCCACAGACACATCTGTAAACTCCACTGTCTTCAGGTGTGGCCTCACAGATGAGAAGCTCAACCGATGTGTCCCTTTCCTTCATCTGATACTTTTCTCCAGGCTGAAGCAATTCATCTCCATTCCACCATTCCACTGGGACACCAGCTTTAGAAAGCTCACAACGCAGCGTTATCATCTTACCTTCCTCAGCTACCACGTTCTTCAGCTTCTCTTTGAAGGTGACCAGTTGAGCTGCAGAACAGAACAGTAAACAGTACATCCTCACGATATTTCAGGTTAAATTTGCTCCATCGAGTGAACAAAAACAACTAGCCAAATCGACTAGCTTACCGCTAACAGTAAGGTTGGCAGATGTCTGGGCAGTTTCACAGGTACAGCTGTAGACTCCACCGTCTTCCTGCGTCAAATGAAAGATCTTCAGCTCCAACACGCAGCCCCTCTGCCTGATCTGGTATTTCTCTCCAGACTTGAGTAAGTTATTTCCTTTTCTCCACTCAACGGAGATTTCTGGTTTTGATATCTCACAATGCAAGATGACATTATCCCCCTCCTCAGCCCGTTGATTTCTTAACTTCTGCTTGAATGTGACTGGCTGAGCTGCATAATAGAATACAAAAATAAAACTCAATAGATCAGCTTTTTAAACACACCACCACAAGTCCACCAACCCAATATCTTATAACCCAGAGACTTTTGGCTTACCTCGTATTTTGATGATGGCTTTGGTCCTTTGATCCTGACAAACGCAGCAGTAAGTTCCACTGTCCTCAGGCACTGGATTTCTGATTATCAGCTCAAGGATGGTCACTATGTGTCTCATTTGATACTTATCTCCAGGCCAGAGAATTTGCTCCCCTTTCAACCAATCCACTGGGATTCCGGCTTTAGAAAGCTCACAGCGTAATGTCACAATTTTGCCCTCCTCCACCTCCTGGCTCTTCAGCTCTTTAATGAACGAAATGGGAACCGCTAGAAAAACGCAGAGAATTGCAAATGTTAGTTAGGCTATAGAGCAGAGCATAGCGCTAGCAACACCTAGGTTGTGGGTTCGAGCCCCAAAGAATGCAGGCGCTAATAAATAAGATAGCATTAATGCACTGTAAGTGGCTTTAAAGAAAAGCATCCGTCAAATGCACAGTGTGGTACCTAAAGGGTACTAAAGGGATTAAAACAATTAACAGTTACTACCATTGACTGTTAGAGTGGCCACAGTTCTTTGGTCTCTGCAAAAGCATGTGTAGTTCCCAGAGTCTTCCGGGGTCAGATTGTGTATTGTAAGCGAGATGCAGGACTTCCTCTGCTTCACGTGATACTTCTCGCTCGGCTTGAGCGTCTCGGGTCCTTTCCGCCACACAAAATGGACACCGGGTATAGAGTATTCACATGACAATGTGACGCTCTCTCCCTCCTTGACCTCCTGATTCTGAAGCGATTTTGTAAACTCCGCCGGGATAGCTGAAGTGAAACAAACATTAAACACACACCTCAACACCAGAAAGTGCTAAATGAAAATTCCTATTTGCGCAAGTAACTTTCAACAATGAATTCATGATTTAAAAATAGTTGGTTGAAAGACTAGCTGAAATAGTTACTGTACCTTTAACAGTCACGGTGGCTTTAGTGCTGACAGATCTCGCGTCACACTCGTACACTCCGGCGTCACTGTCCGTCACATCACGGATGGTCAGTCTGGCTTCATTTCCAGAACGTGTTACTACGTACTTTGAGGAGTTCCAGATTAAACAACCGTCCCTGTACCACACAATATGACATGGCTTTGAGGTCTTGCACATCAGCACCACACTTCCTCCTTCAATTGCTTCCGTGTCCTCCAGCGCTTTAGTTATCGTGGGCCGTCTCTCTGCAATTTAAACATCTTGTATTTCAGATTGACAAATGTCAGATTTTGTCATATGACAAATATCAATGATTTATGAAACACATAGGAGCGGAAAAATCACGGATAAGATCTCTTTAATCTCTCGATTATTTATCCCAAACAGCAATGAGATTAAATGGAGAGCAAAGGGATGTGCCAAAACGTTTTCTATGTCTCAGATATTTCTCAAAAAAAAAGACCTAGAATTTTCACAAAACGAGATCTCAACAATGTCTCAAACTGAGCTCAGATTTGCCAAGTCGGCATTCAAAAATCAAGATACCTGAAGATTTTTATATGAACTTGAACTTATCAAATTTACCCAAATCCAGATTATTTTAACTACAACCTCCAATAATATTACAGCTCCATATTCTTGTTGTATTTTAACAATTGCCTCCTTTTTATCTATTTTTATTTCTCTTAAACAATTTAAGGAGAGACATCAGAGACAAAGTTGATACATAGATAAAACAAATGAGATCTCCATCAGATCTCCTAAGCTATGGGGGAGCAACCTCTGAGAAATACAGAGGTTTCCTCTGAGAGTGGTTACCTCTAACTAGCAGTGACGCATATGATCTTTTGTCTCCAGCCTCAAAGGAGATGGTGCCAGTGTCTTTACGCGCGAGCTGCTTGAAGGTGAGCGTGTGGTAGCCACCGTGTATCATCTTGATCTCATTAAGGTCGCTATTGTAGAGCAAGGTCTCGTCCAGGTACCATTTAACATCAGTGTAGTCACCCGGACAGATGCGACACTTAAAGCTGACGGTATCTCCTTCTAGACACTCCTGATCTTCCAGCTCATCCAGAATTACCACTTTTTGCCCTGAGGGTCAGATTAAAATGGGAGATTTACATGTATGCATCTGGCAGACATTTTAATCCAAAGCGTTTTACGTAACTCAAGATATACAAGTGTGTCAGTATGTGTTCTGGGATTCGAACCCACAACCTTTGCACTGCTAACGCATAGCTGTCAATTCAGTGACAGCAACACTTGTAGCTCAATGACGATGACAAAAACTGGCTTCCAAACATCTTTAAAATTCATAGTTACTATAAAATTGATGAACCAATAAAGTTATAAAACTAATGACCTATTTACCACAACATATCCTAGATTCACAGCTTTTTGCTCGAGAAACTTAATTCCAGCAGCATTTTAAATCAGTTGATCTCAACTTTTTCAACTTCAAGGCTTCCCCATTGTCCCCAATAATATTTGAAGCCCCCCCCCACACACACACACATAATTTCAAAGTCATCTTGAGTCCCCCTTGAAAGTTTGACTTCCACTGGTTTGAGAAACACAGTTTGAAACCATCTTCTCGATACACACATCACATTCGTACTATAAGAACAGAAAGAATAATTGTCGGGTAAATGTCTTGTAAATTTGGCTCTACCTAGAACTGTGAGTAAAGCTCTGCTCTGCATCGTCCCCACATCACAGGTGTAAACAGCATTGTCAGTCTTCTCCAGATTAAAGATGGTGAGAGAGAGGACCACATCCTTCTTTATCATCAGGTACTTCTGTCCAGAGCTGAGCACAATCAGGCCTTTAAACCAGGTCACAGTTGTGGCAGGCTTCCTGGTTTCACACTCCAGGACCACCCTGCCCTTCTCCTCCGCACGCAAATCCTTCAGTTCCTTCACAAATGCATGTTGTAAGTCTGAATGGAAAAAGAAGACCGCTGCATTAACGTTACTGTAGCTCAATGGGTAGCATGGTATTTGCAACAGGTTATGGGTTCGAATCCTAGCTGATAAAATGTACACCATGAATGCATTGTAAGTCACTTTGGATAAAAAGCATTGTAAGTCACTTTAGATAAAAAGCATAAATAATTTTTTGGTACGAATTATTAATCTTTAAGGCAAAACAATCATTTTATGCGGTACTGTGCAAAAGAAGTCATAGGCGACCACCATCTTTGTTGTTTCAATAAAAGTAATGTTTAGTAATGTTTTAAAAAACCATTCAAATTTATGTTTTTATGATTTTTATGAACTTTATGATCTCCTCTTTATTTATATACAAACAGAAGATACAGGAAACATGTACCCAAAATATTCCAAAGTAAATTTTCAGAACAAAATGGCTTCTTTAGGCATCAGTCAGTATTTAGTACGACCGCCCTTGGCACTAACAACTATCTTGAACTCTTTTGGGGATGACCTTTGCACAGTACTGTACATACAGTCAACCCTGTTATAAAAACACACAGTCAACCCTGTTATAAATACATACAGTCAACCCTGTTATAAAACCATACAGTCAACCCTGTTATAAATACATACATTCAACCCTGTTATAAAAACACAATCAACCCTGTTACATATACATACATACAGTCAACCCTAACTTATATAAGAAGTCAGTAAGGATGCATTTACCTCTGACATCTAATCTCGCTCTTGTAGCAATCCCATCGGCCTCACAGCAGTACTCTCCTGAGTCCATTATCGCTGCATTATGGATGATCAGCTTCACCAGATAGTCCTTCTGGGTAATTTCATATTTTGGGCTGACTCTAATTAATCGCCCATTTTTGAACCATTTAAATGCGGCGTCTGGTTTGGTGATCTCGCAGCTGAGCTCTGCATCTTCACCAGGAGTTGCTTTAACGTTCAGCATATCCCTAAACACTCTCACAGGCTTCTCTGAAAACAGGTGAGACACGGAGAGACAAATGCTGAACCTGCAAATGTAAAGCGAACGCGATTTAAAGCAGAAAGGGTCTCACCTTTAACAAACAGCATAGTTCTGCAGCTGAGATCTTTGATAATGAAGACCACCTCGCCTGCATCGGACATCATCAGTTCCTGTATGCTCATTATATATTTACGCCCCTTGTTAGCGACTATGATTCGTCCGTTATTGACAATCAGCTGGCCATTCAGGAGCCACAATGCTTCATCAATGATATCATGAGACAGGATGCATTCGAAACTGCAGCTTTCCCCTTCCAGCACAGTTGTGGTCCTGATGCGCTTGGCAATGGTAATATGCAGGTCTGGAAAGAATCCCAGTTTAAAATCACTTCTAGTGGATGCACTTTTGGTAGATAATTTAAAAAAAAAGATGGTTCACCCAAAATCACTCTGTTATCTATTACTGTCCCTTACTGTCCACTTTGGAACACAAGAGGACAAACTTTGAACGTTCACCTAGCTCACACGGAATGTTTCAAAATGTACAACATTTCGGAAGCTACAAAATTGAAAATAACTTGAGTAATGTTCTTATAACCAAGCAACGTTTATTCAATGTCTTAAACATTTCAAGCTAACTTAGAACTTTTTTGTTCCTTAATTAGGGGAATGTTCTTACAACCTAAAATTGTTAGCTGGGTCATTAGAAATTCTGTTTGAGACACTGCCAGAATCTGAAACCTACCACGAACTATGACTTTTGCTTTGGTTTGACTGGAGCCGATATCACAGGTGTATTC
>JAZGTJ010020223.1:0-10504 GCA_036877575.1 Botia almorhae
ACATGCATTTGAGGCACATGCATCAGTGCTGCAGAAGCGTTTTGATAGTTCTGACAGTAACATGGTTAAACTGCAGTAGTATTTGTAAATACGTTGTTTAATTATTTTTATTTAAGTTTCTTGGTTAATGACAGTGACATTAACACCAAATATTTAAATAAATGAACAAATCACCCTGTATATGTAGCCATTAATTAAAGGTACAACACATTCAGTTATTTATTTATTTATTTTTTTAAAAATATTTTTCTATTAAAAAAGTAAAAGGTGAATGAAGTTGACTTTGCTAGAAAAATGCTGTTTTTAAGTTTGTTTGTGTTGTTCAGCGGTGCACAGCCATTTGGTAAAAGTTAATAACAAGTGCAGTTCTCTAGCCCTGCAATTTGCTTCGACACAGCTATTAATTATTTGCTAATTGAGACATGAGCGTGGATTCATTCATTAAGTGTCTGGAGACCCGTGCTGTCTCCACAGAGCATTTAAGCTGCTCCAGGATTCACACAAAGAGTGACTTTTAAATATTTTTTCTGTTTATATTAAATATTGCTTCTGAAGTGATAGCTTGATGTTCAGAAAGAGAATCGTGAAGATTGTTTGCAGATACGATTGTGCTTTCAGTACAGAGTATTTGGCTGTTGTTTATGATGTTGTAGTGAGGCTGCAGAGAACATTAGGTGTGTCTGAATGAAGAGTGAGGGTGCAGATGGTTTCGAGGGCTCTCGGTGGACGAATCAGCCGTGTTTAGTGTGGCAGAGCATGCTGAGGTCACTAATGATTCCCCCAGGCCTGACACACACACACACACACACACACACAAACACACACAAGACCTTGAGGGAAACAGTGGCCAGAACTGCTGGATTTTTTGTATGTATCAGATTGGAACTGAAGACACTCCAGATAAAATGCTGATGTCTGTTCTCATACTATGTTCTCAGTTCATCACTTTAAAATATAAGGTTCTCCAATGGTTCTTTGAAGCTGTTTGGGTATTTATCATGTGGTTGTTTAGAGGCTAAATGAACTGTAAGATGTATAGAACCTCACAGCTGTTAATGTTACATTGTGAGTTCATTAGATAAGTGTGTCTTGGTTCCTGGGTTCTTTAATGCTCCAGTCACAGCCACACTGGATTAGTATTACCAAATATTAAACTACATGCTTTTAAAAAGAGATGCACAATGTTTTTAAATACTAAAACAACAGATATACTTTTTAAAATAAAGCTGAATGCTTATGTCACTTATGTAATGATAGCCAGACATTTTAAATGTGCTTTAAGTGACCAAATACTTTTTGGCTCTTGCTAAGAACCGTTTGTCTCTAATGTTCTTGAGTTCTTGAGACTTGTTCTTTATTTGTTCTTGAAGTTTTATCATAGGTTCTTCAGGTTAGTGTATTAGTTTATGGCTCTTTGTAGCATCAGTTTATACGTGATTTTTTAAAGAACTAGAGATTAAAATGTTCTTTGTTGAGGTTGCAGTTTCTCCTGTGACATCAGAACCGTTGGGTTCTGATTTCGGTTTGAAGCTTTGTACAGGTTTTAAACTTGGCTGGATTTGGTTGGTGACATACAGAATGATATTGGATGGAAAATCAAGTGTTCTCACAATTCAGTTGTAAAAGACACATTTGGTGTGCACTGAACATGCAGATATACACACGCACACACGCACGATTACACAGTGTGTAAAATCCTCGGGCTGGCTTCTGTAAAGCCCTTATCTGAGGAGAATTCATGATCTTCTGTGTTCTTGTTGTCAGAAATCCCTGCTCTGCTGTGGACCAACACTTTCCTGCTAGTGAAACAGCTGTACGGAGATTACCATAAATCGGCAGTTGGTTAGCGCGTTTAGCAGTGCATTAACAAATTTGCCACCTTAATGAGTCTCTAAGTAATTGCCTTCCTGCCCCTGAATACAAACAGTCCATTACCTACAACCATATGATTTTTCAGAACCAAAACACCAATTCTGTGTCTGTACGCTTAAGTTGTTTTCAAATTAAGCCACACGAGTGTTTTCTGCACTGCCGTGTGTGTGTGTTGTGATTGTTTATTAATGCAGGTTGTGTATATACTGCCGAGTTGCTCTCTGTACACTGTAGATGCTGTATAGAGTTTTTACTTTATGCTCAGCTGTAGACCATGTTGCATTGATTTCTGCTGTGCCTGTTGTGATGTTTTGTACAAATGTACATTGTTTAGAGTGAAGTGTGTAATTTTTCAGTGTGAAACGGTTTTCTCTTGTATCCTATGCAGAGAAACTAGGAGCAGTTGCAGTCGTGGGTTCATTCCCCTGAAACACTTTGGCTCTCTGTTGCTGTCTGAACAATTTTTTGTTTGCGCCTGCTGACCAGAATGGTTTACCATGGTAAATGGGGAAAAAGCATGTCTTCTTTGTTCGGTCATTGCCTCATGTTTAAAGTGTAGTTATTCTCTTAGTTCTAAATACAAACACACACTAGTGTTAAAAACAGACGCTCTGTGCGTCTCTCGTTGTGTGCTGTATTAGAACCAGCACGCTTTAGCTCTTTTCATTCCCAGCATGTCTCTGCATCATCTTTCACAGAATCTCAACTTGGCAACCGCAGCACCAAACATATCAAAAGCGCTGGGGTGGAAAAATATTAGTTTACACAAAGGCAGGCTGAGAAATTAAGGATGATTTTATTTTTCTTATCTTTCCCCCCAATTCATTACTTTGCAGTGTGTGGCAGGTTGCGGGCTTGTCAGAAGAGACTAATGGCCTGTCGGTGCAGTGGAGGAAACGGCGCGGCCTCGTCGACATTAACGCTCCCTCTCCCCCCGTAGAGAAATCTGTTTGATCTGAAATTGAAAACAAATAGTAATTTCCCATAGTCACTTTTTTGGAATTTACCTTCTGCGAGAGCTCCTGTGACGCCTCTGAACGCCGGAACTTTTGTGTTTCTCTTCGTAATCCCACACGAGAGTCTGTCTGTGAGCCGCACTTTCAAGCTAAAATCACGTCAAAAGAGCGAACGACGCAGTGTTTAACCTCTGCATAGATTTAGATTTATAATTCACAAACAAAGGCAGCCGAACCAAAGTGACGTTACAGACAGCTAGCTGAGGAGCGAGTGGCGTCGAGCGTTTCAACGATGACGGGTTGTTTACGCGAATGTGAAGTCGCACGCCAGCGGAGGGCGAAGAGAACAATTGTCCTTGAAAAGGGAAAAGCGCACAGAGTCCCACACCGCCACACTCTTTAAACGAGCCCTGATTAAATGACAGTCACTTTGTTGTTTACACATGGCGGCCCCATCCAGCAACTTTCTCCCACGCATACGCAAAGATTAGAGCAGGAGAACGTGCACGCGAGAGGGAGAAAACTCCAACAACCTCCAAAAATCTGGGACACAGCGCAAAGTGTGCGCGGCTTTGGACGTGGGCGGAGGAGCGATTTCTCTCTTTATCCTTGGTAGTATTTTCAGAACAAATAAAATTCTCTTTTAAAAGCCTCTCTTTTGTTGCGGCGCCGTTTTGAAGCGCCGAGCCGCGATAGAATGAGAGAGACAGAGAGATTGAGAAAGTTAGTGGTTTAGTGATCTCGCAAGGTCATTTTTAACAGCTGAATGTATGAATCCTCTGGGACTGCAGACACAGGCAGACTAATAACGTGTGTGAAAGTGAGAAGGGAAGATCTGGAGACTGGATTTACCTCAAGATGAAATTAATTGCCCCAACAGTCACTCCTTATAACGGCGCGCACACACACACACACACACACACACACACACACACAGTAGGTGAAGGACACTATCGCCTTGCTGTGTGTCGCTTCTCAGTTTCTACAGCTTATTAATCTCTTTCCATTACATTTATCAGGGTGAATGTGAACACACTGTACCTCATACCAGACCGACTGTCTTTCATTTCAACTCCTCACATAGTGTACTGACCAGGTCGCCATGTAATGTTTTGGTCCTTCTTTAGACAGCAATGAAGCAACAGACTCCAGAGGTCTTTGTTATTATTCTGTAGAACATTTATTTCATACATTTACTCAGTGAAGCCACAACTATTTTAAAACTGTTTTACTTCAGTTGTTAATATTGAACATTTTTAATGCAATGTTTATATATTTTTTTGGCTTTGATAATTGTTTTGGTGTGCTTGCTGGTCTACACAGAGCATCAGATTCATGCTGTATATGAGCCAGGAATACAAACTCACACCAGCAAGTGATTATAAAAGCATGTAACCGCAGTTCACAGTCTTATTTTTAAGTGCTGATGCATTATGAAAATATGTCCAAATGCATCTAAAGCCACGATTCTCACTGTTTGTGTGTGTATGTATTTTGATTTGTGCATATCTTAATTTTTTGCTTTTTAAGGTGCTTTTGGCTCTACAGCTCCACAAACAGTTTGTTTATTGTTGTTTACCTGACTGGTGTTTTGGCTTGTAAATGTTCAAGTCACAGTGACGTGTCATATGGGTCAGAACTGAGTCTATAGTGACCAATACTTCATCTGATGAGACCACCCTGGCAAAATAAAGACCGCCAAAGCTGTAACAGCCCCTTCGCCTCTGAGTGCTGCTAGTCCCCCATATTTATTACCTCTGTTCACTGGCTTGTTAGTTTTTAGTGTGTGGTGTTTGTCATTCTCTGTGGCCGGTGGAGAATGGCTCAAAAACGGCTTTTTAAAGAGCAGTATTATTATAAACACTCTCACCATTTGAGAGATACATTTCTGTTATTTATGCCCCGGCTCTCGCATTTGTGTAAACATAAAATCGCATGCTTTATTACATCCCTCCCGCACCCGGCGCCTTGACCCCCGTCCTCGTAAATTGAGAAATAGTGGGGAACTAATGGATACAGATGGGGCTGTGGCATGCCATTTACTCAAATTGGTGAAGTAATTAACCTCGAGGTGCTGCGGGTTCGAGAGAGAGATTGTGGGAATATCTCGAGTAGTCAGATAAACAGACTCCGGGCCTAACCGACTCTGACAACTCCATCATAAACTAGACTCATTCTCTTCAATTGACCTGTCAGCATCTCACCACCAAATAAAGATTTGTATTACTGTGTAGTTTGGAGGGCTCTTGCCGTCAGCTGCTCTCTCTCTCTCTCTCTCTCTCGCGCTCTTGCTCTGTTTGGTGTCGTCCTGACACATTTTAGCCACTCACAAATCTGTCTGCACGCTCGGTCTGACAGGTCAGTGACAGCCGGACGCATCTGATTGGCTGTGGAGTGAAGTATTGTGATCTGAGGTTGGAAACATGTGTCTTTAGCGCTGCACAGACCGAGTCTCTGACACGCGCTGCAGTGAGTTAAAAGCACAAACATTGTCGCAATGTGATGCATGCAGGGAGACGTTACTAAAAACCGGAGCAGACACGTATGTGATGCAGCATGTTTAACCAATCAGGAGTCAGTTTCTACAGTTTGTAGAATGAACAGCTGTCATACTTTTATAGGACACGTCACACACATGCTTGATTTTTAGGAACTACTGCAAACTGACAGCTGTCAAAACTAGTTTGTCTTTTTACATAAAGCTGTGGTGCATCAACTACATCAAGGTACTGAATAATTAACATAACATAATTACCAATAATTAACATTCATCTGTGTTGAAAACAATAATAATCTAAATGTCATAAAGAGCATGTCAGGTATTTCACCACAAAATCTTAAGACGTACAGAACATTATTTTGTTAAAAGAGAAAGAAGCCTATTTTTGTACTCCTAAGATCAGCAGCGCCTGCAGCTGTGTGCAGTGTGTGTAGTGTGAGAGCTTTTGATAATAGTTTTATTATTATATAATTCTTAGTTTTCAGTTGATTTCTGGTTTGTGTGTCTCCATAATGAGAGAAATGAAAGCGAGGGAGAGAGGGAGAGGGAGAGAGAGGCGTGTCTGTGGAGGCGTGGTCATGAGATGAAATCCAGCTGGTGCCACTGATTAAGATTTATTATGACAATAAAACACATTATAATTCATATTTCTGTAATACAGTAACATACATCATGTAGTCTAACCACAAACATTTTTATTTCATTACTAATTGTGTATTAATTTTAATGTTTTCAGCATAAATTAATTTTAGTTATTAATTTACACGTAATACCTTGACAGAATATTTATGTTTATTTATATTTACTTTTATGTTTTATATTTATGTGTGTGTGTGTGTGTGTGTGTGTGTGTTGATGTGTCAGTTGTGTTCAGTNCACGTAATACCTTGACAGAATATTTATGTTTATTTATATTTACTTTTATGTTTTATATTTATGTGTGTGTGTGTGTGTTGATGTGTCAGTTGTGTTCAGTAATCAGGCTTCTGTTTATCAGTCACACATTATGACTAAATTTCATGCTTTACTCCACCTGAAACCTACACACACACACACACACACACACACACACATACACACACACAAAAGCTACTGTAAACTGTCTAATGAAACACATTTTGCATCCACACTGGTGTAACTCCCATCAACACTGCAGGACACTGACAAACACACTTTATACAAGTGATCGCTGCACAGAGTGTCAGTAAACGGGTGCGTCTGAGGCTGCTGGAATCTGTTTTGCCTCTCCTGCTTTAACTCTGGATGGAGCGAACTGCCTGTTAGCCTGTGTGCGACAGCTCTGTGTCTGTCAGGGAAATTTACATTTATTGTATTGACAGCAGTTCTGAAAGGTAATGGGGTAGGTGTGTGTGTGTGTGTGTGTGTGCGCGCCTGACACATTTTCCATGTGGTGACATCTGATATGACAGTGACGGGTGATTCGAGTGTAACTCTAATAAGTGAATTAATCTGAGGTAAAACATAGTGATCTGTCATGTTTTCAGCACCTTAACAGCTGGCTCGCATGTCCTTCGGTGACAAGCTAGTTTGTCCTGCGCAAATCTTCTGTCACCTCTTTCTCCAAAAATGTAGATGTGGCGTGTCGGGAGGGAATAACGCGTCTTGGAGGGAGCGAGTGAGGAATTTCTTGTCAGATTTAGCAGCTGTGCCGATGATATTATCTGTGAGAGGATTTATCAATCTGTTTCCTTAAGCACCTCCTCAAACGAGGGCCTCCTTCAGGACACTGTCAGGAGACGAAGTGAGACCCCCGTAGCCAAAGTGAAGAGGTGCAAAGGAGCATTTCTGAGCGAGTCGGAGATGATAAATGAGACTTCTGGACCATACCTGCAGGTATCAACGTTCTGCCATTAGGAAGTGCTTCAAAATGAAATCACCCGTGTGTAGAATTACAGGCCTGTTATTGGTCATACACGCAGTAAAATCAGTTCATTGTCGGCCTTTTGGCCTTGGTGGTGTGGCGCGTGTGGGCAGACGGAGGATCACAGCTGAACGGTCGGTGGGTTTTAGCGCTGTCGAGGTCTTACGCTACAGTTGTTTTTCTGGATTCTCGAGTTTTATTGTGTGTCGTTCTCATCTTTGAACGCAACGAGGTGTACTCTTCCCCCTTAACTACGATTTTAACAGGTAACGGTAAATTTCTGTCAGAAAAGTTAACTCCAAACACGCACATACAGAGGCGCTTGTCAAAGACTCTGTGCTTTCCCGGTGAAGGCTGGATTAGACGTTGTGCTGGGAAAGTTTAGCTCTCCTTTGAGGGTAATATCATGGTATTAGACATGAAAGACTATTGGGCTTCTAACACACATTTAGGCTTCTGGGGAAGCAAAGGCCCAGAGGCAAACGAGTCACTTTTTGGAATGTGAAACACTCGGAACATTTCTGGCACGGAGAACCCGAGGGGCTTCCACCTTACCAAGAGTTTCCAGGGTTACAAAAACAGCTACAATGATAAACTGTGCATGGAAACACTCTTTATGAGATTTCTTGTATGATTAAATGTTCTATATCTAGAAAGAACAAACATTATATACATACAGTAGAAACTATACATAAAATATCTAATTGTTAAGTTGTATATATAGGAACACTCTATAGGTGAAGATTGTGCACACTGAAACATTCTGTATGCAGTATTGTCTGTGTGTTCATGATTCTTTACTCCAGTTTCAGTACCCGATATCAGTGTGTTCATACATGAATTCAGTTAGTGTGGGTTTTGATTTAATGTGGTTTTATTTCATTAGTTTGTCAAATTGTTTTTTAATTGTAAAAGTATTTGTTAATAAGGTAAAACATTTGAGTCTGAATGCATCTGCAAATCTTTGTAAACAGTAAATAGCTCAGCAGATGTGTAGTTGTTCAACAGTTTGAGTTGAACCGCTGTGCTTTTGTTTGGAGTAGATCTCCTCCCATACTTTAGAAGACATTAAAAATGAAGCAGTCTGATACAAGGTGGAAAATCTCGGTCTGAGCTTTGCTTCAAGGTTTGGCCGGGTCTTTACAGGGCTGAGGGTCTTACAGACTCTGAGCCCCTCTGTGTCAGGTCTGTAAAGCCCTGTTTACAGGAGAGCTGTAAATCTGCTTACTGAACAGGAATGAAATGTCAGGCAGACCTTAGTTTGACAAACTCGTCCAGCTGACCAGCAGCATGTGTGTGTGTGTGTGTGTGTGTGTTTTTAGCAATTTTCCTAGCAATTTTCTCAGCTCTGTTCTTATGTCATTCTCTTAAAGGTGGCATGTAGATGTATTTTGTGGCCCACAGCTGGAAGGTGCACACAAACTATTGAAAATAAGCTAATTCAGAAATCACAGTGGCTATGATGTCAGAATGTAGAATGTCTTAAAGGTGCAGCAGCACAAACAGTTTAATGCGAGGATGGAAAAGTGAATTATGACTGTGTTCATGCAGAAAGCCTTACAAATCATTATGAAGACACAAATGCCCTAAAAGTGTAAAATAACGGCCCTCTAATACAGACTAATTCTGATTGATTATTTAATGCTGTTTGGATTTGTGATTCTTAAGTAACGATTCTTAAGTCTATAACCGCATTATAAAAACCATCAGCTGTACTAGAAGGCTGTTGTTCTCACTCTGATATATCCTCATCTAAGTAAAAGTGTGTGTGTGTAGTTGTTTGTGTGCGTGCGCATGTGTGTGTGTCTTTTGTTGACTGGCATCCAGTGATGTGTGTTTACCTCTCTCAGGCTCATTTCCTGTTCAGAAGAGGAAGCAGGAATCAGGAGCCAAAGTGCTTCTGCAGGAACTGGCGTCTCAAAGAGACACTTCTGTAATAAATTTGGGGAGTGTGTTGTTTTGTATCTGATCTTCCTCCTCTATTCATTACATTTGCAGATTATATCGCAGTAATCTGATACTCCTGGCATGTTATTTTATTGGATAGTCGTTCCAGGAAGATACAGTCTAACATACCCACCACAAAATAAGCTTGGGGTAGTACAGTTTATTTCTGAAGCGTTTGTACATTTCAGCCCTGCTCAGCAAGATACGCAGCCTCTTCCCCAAAGTAAAGCTGCTCTTCAGTGCTGGAAAGAGGGCTTACTTTGGTCTTACTTTTACTTTCTCCTTCCTGAAGTACCAAAGCCAAACACTGTAACCTGGAGTAATCTCACGAATACCAATTACACACCCGCTACAGGGGAATTTGCCACTGGTGGATTTTAACCAATGGACATCTAGAAAGTTTCTTTTTTTCACTCTTTCTCTTCTTTCTCCACCTCTAGCTGGCCATTGATCCATGTGTGTATGTCTCATCCATTTCTCGTCCATGTCTGCGCACAGTAAAGCCGCCTGCGTAGAGCTTATCTCTGGCCGCTACACTTGTTTTCCGGGCTGATTTATGATGGCTTTGGAAAGGTCTGCCGATCCCACAGGCTCACATTAATGCACAGAATTGCGCTGGCGTCGATGCCATGGAAATCACGTTCTCCCAGACAGCTTTCCGCACAATCCTGTGTGATGAATCTGTGCTTTCTCTTCTATATTAATTGATCGGAGGGAATCGCCTGTCAAGATCCGTCATGCACCATAAGGGACATTGAGGAAGATCTTAGCCTCTTCCTCTTCTCTCTTGACCTCAGCAGTGTGTTAATGAGGTGCTGGGCAGCAGCCAGGTCTGCAGCCTCATGAGCTGAAGTTCTACCCAGCAGAGAAGTGTGGCCTCCACCAAGACACACAAAAGACCATCTGTTTGTAGCCAGTGGCACACTGTGAGACATTATAGTTTTCATTATAGTGTATGTGCATGTGTGTATGTATAATTATTAAAGCTGCAGTCTGTGACTTCTGCCTTTCTACCGTCAGCTGTGTGTGAAACAAAACTGCAGATTATTATTGACTTTATTATTTATTATTACTGAATTTCCATATTTATTATGGATGTTCAAAAACAAGCTACAAACGCTGCGGCATCTACGGTACCTGGACCTGCCGGATCTTCTTTCTGTTTACAGACAGACATTTTCTGCAAAATTGGACCAGACAGCTCAAATTATAAATCATTACTATAAACTTACCTTGTGAATTAAGTGTATGACACTGATCTGTCATTCACTTATATAACTGATTTTTGTTCATTTTTTCCACAAAAACAAATGTTGGATGGCAAAAATGGATTGCGGCTTTAATATT
>JAZGTJ010020224.1:0-10503 GCA_036877575.1 Botia almorhae
ATGCCAAGCCTTTATGTGACCTCCACAAAGCAAGATAAACCAGTATCTGATTTGTTGATTAGTTAAGCAGCATTCCTAACAACTTTCAGCACTGCAACCCATAAGTAAATCAAGCAGTTCCCCTGACCAAACAGGGCTTCAGCATGGCATCTGCAGCAATGCTAACTAAAAAAAGACAGACGCTTAATTCAGCATTTTGAGTATCTCTATGCAGTTGTTTCTCTAACACTTCAAACCACAGAGATGAGGAAAGACCAAAGCAGCGTTACTCACCAGCAGTAAAGTCCTTGTTTAGGTCAATGAAAGCATTGGAATGAGGGACACGCATGTTGACATTAGAGCCGAGGGCCTTTTCACATCTTTGTTTTCTGAAAAAAAAAAAAGCTGCATATACTGAACACACTGTTGTCATGTTGTCACACGTTGTCACACTATTTATATCATAACAGCCTTACCTATCGCTGAGATAACAAACCACTGATGAATCACCCTCGACTCCAAAAATGTCTGGAATCATGTCTCCATTAAAGCTGTATATGGAAAGAAAAATAAAACAGTGCAGTGCTTTAGTTGTACACTTTATATTTAAACTTAATACAACCAAAACCATTAAACTGCAACCTTTAGGACCAATGTATACAGTGTAATAAAGAACAATAAAGTAATATTTTCGTTTAGTATCTTCATTTAACTTAATTACTTTCACTTTATATTAAAATATTACATGAAAACTATTGTACTTACTCCATGACAAGGGGCTCATCTCTAAAGGTCTTGTTCAAATCTACTCTTGCACTCTGGTCTGCAAGAAAACATCTAATAAGTAACAATTTCTCACTAATGTAATAGTAATCATATTTTCAAAACTATTATGAAGCTTCATATTCACATAAACAAGCAAAGTCATAGTGAACTTCAAATATGAATTATATGGCTTAATATTTATGTTTTAGTTTATGCATTACTTAAAGTTTGGTTATGTCCCCAGAAGATAAAGACACTTGTTTCTAATGAGCTGGAGCCTTTAGGGTGGCCGGTGAGAAGCACATCCATTTGAGAGTCTCCATCATAATCACCCGGGACAACACCACTAATGCTGAAATCACTAACAGAGCACACAGAGCAAGAAGCCACTTAGAATATCAACAATAAAAAGTTGATCGTTCTGTGCCAGTATATGTTCTTACCGAGGGAAGACCTCTTTAGTCAGATGGAACTTAGGTTTGAAATAAGGAGCTTTGAGATCAGCCAAGAAAATAAATAGCTCAGACTCTGAAAGACAAATATTTAACATCATTAACAATAAAAATACACATACAAAGATTACTGTATAAAATTAGTTTTTAAATGATATAGCGACTGAAATAGCAGCCACACCTTCATTTGACAGAAAATAGCTGTTGGTTGTACAAGTATTTTACGCGTAAGCTTTGTATGTCAAAGCTTACTCGTAAAATACAATTACTACTTGACATAAAATATACATACTTTCTGTTTTAACACATTATTCTTAATGTTTATTAGCAGAACGTACGCTCTCTGATGATGAAGATGTCAGTCTGTTTATCCGAGTTGAAATCACCGAAAGCCGCCACTGTACCATAATTCTGCGAGCCAAATAAATCGCTAGTAACGTCCTGCAACGCAAATGTGACATGTTGTCCAATAAAACACAACATTAACGTCAAAAACATCATCCATGACAGCAACATTTTGCTGTTAGCCAAGATCAACACAAACCAAAATACGGCACGTCGCGTTACAGCAACTAGAGCCACTAATACAGGATTTGCGACAGTGTGAATGTTTTACGGCTGCGTGAACCTGATGTTGTTATTGGTATCATCATGGCCAGCTTAGCTGATGTCGGCTGGAAGCTGCTGGAGTTCAAAGCCAGATCTAAACGATCAGGTTTGGCTTTTTAGGATGCATGGCATTGTGCACAATTTAAAAGTGTTTATTTGTATTCACTGTGCATTTTGAGTCGGTGCTGCGGATGCGCATTAACACGAGTTATCTTGTTGCATGTGTCTGTGAGCGCAGAGCCCAAAGGTCAGGCGTCAGATGTTCACTTTTCAGCGCTATATTTAGATCTTGACTGCACATTGAGTGTCAGCCTTTCAATTTTTATAAATGAGCAGTACCAATACATAATTCAGTAATTAACTGGTTTAAGGTTTTAAAAAGCATCTGTAAACCTTTTCATTCGTTGTTTGTTGTCATCTGCGAGCCTGTCATTAAGATAAAATAACGGATCAAGTTTTCCAAACCCACTTTGTGAGAGAGTCTGTGTGAGATATATACTATAAATAAATAAGGAGGGCTGCAGATCACAAATTGACTTTGATTACTTTAGAAGTTAGCTTGGCTTTGTAGTAGTCATGGCCATTTCCACACATTTTGGTAGTCATCTCATTTGCCTCACTTAAAACAGTAAACATCCTTTCTGCCTAAATTCTCTATATATGTGTATAATTTTTATGCATGCCCAGTGATAACAATGCCTGAATTTCTTACTCTGTGATTCCATATAATTTGTCTTTTCTCTTAATGCTCTTTTAACACTCTGAATTACACTAATGCTGTAGTTTAAGTAATATAGGACTGGCGTAGAGTTCAACTAATGAACAATGGCCGACACTGCAGTTGAGGCTCTGAATGCCCGTCGCAAACTCCGCAAATTTGGTAAGTTGGGCTGCGGTGATTTTAATCCATGGACAAGCCACCCTTTACTTTTGAAATTAGGAATTTTCAGAGATTTCAGAGATTAAACAGAGTTTAAAGTCTTTGATTATACTATTAAATGTATCATTTTTTTAAGTGAAAAGAAATGTTTATATACTCCCATTCCCACCTCAGTCTTGATCCAGGAATTAGTCTCTGATGAATAATTGAAACTGGGTGCTTAATTACGTTTTATTTTTAATTGCAAAAAATAATAATTCTGGTGTTTCATCTGTAATGCAGATGTGGGTAAAATGGGTAAATTTTCATGAGGGAAAATCGGTAATGCAATCCAGTTCTTGTTATCTTTTGTGTCAAAGTACAATCAAAGCTGTTAACAGTGAGTAACTATGTTTCTGAATCTGAAGGCAAGTTACTTTTATATCAATGTAGTGAAATTAAAATGAATCTTTTATTTGCCTGTTGGATGTGCACTGCTTAGCTGGAGTTATCTTAAAGAGATGGCTTTGTCCCTGCTACTTAAATGCTGATGGCAATTATGCTAATTTGCTAGGAAATGTGAATTTTCAGTACCTGAGGTATTGACCCTGGGTCGATTCTATTAAAATGTAAATTGCTTCTAAGGTAAATGCATCTGAAATGGTGCTCTAAATGTTGGGGTTTCCCTGAAACTCACTCCAGTGCAGAAAAAGCTGAATTTACTGGTGTCATGTTCCATTATTAACTGTGTGTTTGCACTGACATTTGGTTTGACGTGTCTTATTGACTGTGGCTTTAGTATTTTGTTGTTTAGCTTTGATTGTTTTTCTGGCATGCTTTGCATCTCAGTAAATCTACATTTTGCTGCTTTTAGCTTGGTAAATTGAACTGAATACCATTTAGTTAACAGAGACTAAATGATCCACATTTTGGTTTTGGTGAGTCAGTTTAACCTCAGCATACTAAATACCCAAAGTGGGCAAATTGCAGTTAGTCTATAATAGCACCATCAAGAGCAATGCTTGTTTTAAAGTACGTCCATCTCCTCCATCCAGTGTCACTTGAAATTACAAATAAAGATAAGATAAGCATCACAATATTTCAGATCTACTGTATGTAAATTAGGGTGTTCATAATCTCTACTCTCTGTTATTAGGCTCCATCTATGAACCCCTAAAGCTATCTATACTTCATCGGGAGGATGAGCCTCTATGGGAGAAACTTGACCGCTACTATAGCGCAGGTGAGAATTTATGTCCTGATTTTGATGATGTAATTGTGTTTCCCTCACAACCACTGATTCAGCTCTGTAAAAAAGTAGAAAGATAAAATGCCTGTTCTGTGGGTTTATGCTTATATGCAACAGGCTTTAGAATGGAGGACAATCTGGAGATTTTGTGGCATGGATAGTTCATGATTATTGGAGAACATTTTCTGACAACTGCATCATAGCCTTTGATGAGGACTTTACCTCAGCTTGTTGTGTCATAGTCCCAGCCTCAAATGACAGCCCAGAAACAGCAAAGTTAAATATCTACAGTCATAACTATATTAACAACATTTTATGTCTATGAAATATTCAGTATGCATTCATTTTGGATGTACAGAATTTTGGATCACAAATGACAAGAATCACACATTTTAAAATTGTGATAATTTATTTTCTGAGGCTGTTAGACTGTTTTTTTTCCTTTTTCCATGGTATTTTATAATTGTGGTTTAGCCTGTTTTAGAAAATCTCACCTCTAAACAGCATACAAGATGTGTCAATGTTTCTTCTTATTGTAATTGGGGTAAGCATATACATATGTAGTTAGTCTATTTATTTTGTGTGTTTTTGGCACTAGTGTCCCCCTCATTATGACCATTGTCAAGTCAAATTCATTTCATTATGGCAAGATGCTTACTAACGTAATTAGATCATTTAAAAAGTCTACAAACCATTAGATTTAATTATGATTCCCAGCAGATGATTTAGTCCAAGCAAGAAAGACAATAGCAATCCTTGCTAGTGTGGCTGCTCATTGCTTTGCTCATCTGTGCATTGCTTTTAATTAATACTCATCTTGCCTTGCCAATTACTCACTCAATCTCAATCTTTCTCTCTCTCTCTTTTTGATCTGTTTTAGTTTACACCATAACAATACATGCTACTATATGAAATTGGTGTTTAGAACAGGGTTATTCAATTAAAAATTAAAAGTTTAGACCACAACAGTCTAACACTGTTTTAGGAGACGATACATTCAATTGCTATGTTAAGAAAAAATATAATGCATATTGCAAAAATATTCATTGCAGTGCTGATTCTAAGATGCCTTTCAGATTTGCTGCCTTTTGAAATGTTACTTGAATTCAGAGCAAGAGGTTATAGATTTGAATCTGTGTGGTAATAAAATAAAATTGAAGGTGTAATGTCAAGGTATGTATATCAGGACCAGGGTATGTTTAATTGCATTTTCTTTTGTGATTGGTGGATAAATGGTAGAATGGTTTGTTTATGTGGTGATCAGAGGTTATAGGTGCTAAAGTTAATGGCATATTTGTTGATTCATTGCAGATATTCTGTTTGCCAAATGCTAAAGCTATGAGGATAACTTCTTGTTACATGATTCCTTAGCATTCTGTGATTATGTACATGTTTTAGTGGTCATTTAGATAGTAGTTAAAAAAACTCAGAATCAGAACTGTCTCTGACTTGTTGGTTGCTCTATACAGAAAAGCTAGTGTCCAGATTTTAACCAGTTTTTTAGGTCATTTTAAATCCTCAAAAAAAGAACTGAGATAAGATCCGTGCAGAGAGAGAAAGTGGAAAAACAAAACAGGTGAATCCTGCAATAACAAATGCTGTAATTTGCATAATTCAGGTGCTGATAGTTTTGACAGACTCCATTCTGTTAAAATGCATCTCGATAATGACCATCTGCTCTGATCGCTTACAGTTCTCACCCTGTTATCATTTCATCTCAGAATTTTGAGAGAGACATTTAAACTCTTTAGTCCAAAGTACAATACATTACATTCCTGTGAAATGCATGTTGTTAACATGTTATTGGGAACTTTCTTAGCCTGTAGGAAAATTATTACTATTTAATCCTTGGTCTTTCTCTTTTTCTTGTCTTTCTCTCGCTTTTCTTGTCAGGTTTTTCTATTTATGTGGTAATGACACCATGCCTCACTGCCTCTCATTTCCTCCTATTCTCCTCTCTTGCCTGATTGTAGTTAATGCAGTTCTGCTATCTGTCCTCTGCCTCCACAAGATTAAGGTTGTGGAAAACAAGGTTTAACTTTTAATGGGTAAATGTGCCTCTCTATCTTTTCTTTCTTTGTCCTTCTTTCCTCTGTTTGTCTGAGTGTGCGCAATTCAGTCTCCACCCCTTTTCTGTGTCTTCTTCTACTCTTTATCTTCCCTCACCTTAATGAAAACAATGCTGTTTGTGTCTGCAGCATTAGAGTTTGATTCAGAGGTGCATTACGCTGATAGATGATAAGAGAGAGTCTTCAAAGCATTTGCATCTAGAGCGCTGTGATGTGTTCTGTCCCTCAGTTCTGCAGATTGTGTGAATGTGTCATTTTGTTTCCTTCTCTAAAGAAGCAACTTACTGCTCGGGTAATGCACACCAGCCTCTGAGAGACACAACACCTGTAAAATGACTGTAAATGAGATGTCCTTGATTGATAATTTAAGGTTTGCATAGAGGAAAATGGCCGATAATAGCAGGCTGTGTGACACGATTTTCCTGAGTTAATTGATCTCTGACCTTATAACGAGCTTCAGTGAGTGTCGTGGGTGCTGCAGCAGCATCCACATTTACAATGTCCAAGGTAATATTGTTTAGTATTGATATTAGTTGGGGTAAATAAATAATTTTTATACATTGCTTTTGTCAAACAAATAGCTGAAATTCCACAAGAATTAAAAGAATTGCTTATGCTTCTATTCTTCACCCTAGATAAAAGCATCTGATAAATGAATAAATGTATATTTAACACTTCCCGGTGATTGATTTCCGTTGCTGCTGTATTTGTTCCAGGGTTTATACAAATTCCAGAGCTTGCAGCTAACACAGGTGTTCCCAAACCTCTGACCTGTTTTTGTGTCAAGCATTTCTCAAACTGCAGTTTTCCAGCCAGAAGGCCTAATCAGATAAAGATGTATTTATCGCCTTCCCTGGAATGCTGGCTTCCTCTATGGGAGTCAGAGCAGACCTGGCTGCAGTCTGTCCGAAGAGTATATTAATATTCTGACTAATTCCCTCAATGTCTCCTTATCCCCCAGCCCTGCTGGCTCTGTCTCTTTGAATTGACCCAAACTCTACATAACAAACGATGGCTCGAAATGAATGTCCCCTTTATTTGTGCTGGCATAATGTGCTGATGAAAAATGAAGTGCCCTATTCAGTCTGATTATACATCAGTAAAAAGAAATCACAGCGGAGAGATAGCAAATTTAACAAGTTGGGCACTGACATGGATAAAAATGCGCTGCTTTGTTTGTTCTGTTTTATCCTCATTTGAGCGAAGATGTGTAATTTGAAATAATATTTGAAAATATGCTCGATTCATTATACATGCAGCGCTATTCACACATTTTCTGTCAGAAAACATAATACAATAACAAATAACAGGGTGAAAAGTGTTTCAATGATGTGTAAACAGACTTGGAAGGTAATTGTTTGTGGATGCCCCTGCTGTTGCTTTTTCATTTATCTTCAACAGTAGCACCATTAAGACTAAACCAGATGTTCTCTGGGAAATCTTTATTTCTCTCTCTTTCTTCTTCTTTCTCTCCTAGTGAAATGCACCATTCTGAATTACCAGAGCCCCACCACTGGTCTTTTTCCAGTGAAGACATGTTCTGGCTGTAAGGAGGCAAAAGTTAGAGACTCGCTGTACTGTGCTGCCAGTATCTGGGCCCTGGCTTTGGCATACAGGTCAGGTACTCATTAGAGTGTGGATTTGCCTTTGCATAAAACCTGCGAACACAGTAAAGATCGCATTATTCATTAAGATGTTTGCTTGATCCTTAAGCGAGTAGCCTGGAATTAAGATAATGAATATCCTTCTGTTGTCAAATGTAAATGAATATTTTGTTAAAGTCTTTGGATCAAGGCAAACCTGGCGCTGTTGATATTATTGATGTCAAAGCAAAACCAACATAAGAATCTCATATTGGTAAGAAAGACAAATTGAAGAAATATGGCAAACAGTTGCTGACAAAATGGAAATATTATGTTATATCATCCTATAGCACTACTTGATACTGTTATGTTATACACTGCTTTTAATACTGTATTACTATAACAGCTGTATGCTTATGTCCAATACTAGACCACTATTATTATAATTATACTGTGATAGATTTTTATTCTGTTACATAAAAAAGCTTACTTCAGCATACAATACATTTTAAGAACCTTCAGAAACCTTTTAATGTGTATTTTTGAGTAATTGCTGTTTTTCTGCCGCCTACCGAAGGCTATTATTTTGCAAAGGTCCCAGTTTGGTTGCCTAGTGCTACTTCATTCTTTTCCCAGCTTCTACATGCTTAATTTATTTAAAAAAAATAGTCTTGTTTTTGTGGTCGATTGCTGATGGGTGATTTGGTGTCACTTTCACTTGCTGTTAATTGATTAAACACTTTAGAGGCAACCTGACACTTATTGATATTGTTTTGTAGCCTTTTCCTAGTTTTTATATTTTGCTTTTACACACAACCTCCCTTATGTCAGAAGCAGCTCACAGCCCCTTCATATTAGTTCTGACTTAAACTGTGGGGTGCTGGGTCAAGGTTGTGTTTGAAATGCTTAAAAATGCCAAGATTTACAGTAGGACACCAAAGTGAAAGACTTTCTGTTGGATGCCTAGATGTTTCTTCTGCTATTCCTCTCCCTCCTGGTGAGGGTTGTTCCTCTAGAGGACAAAAACGAGGGTAAAAACAAAGAACTGGCATATATCAGAGAGAGAGACACAGTCATCAGTCTTCACCTCTATATATTAACATTGTTAGAGGAGTTTAATTAAAATTATATCTGATAGCAAGGCCTAAACCCATTGCATACTCAAATTGTCTACATAGGAGTATATATGGGTGGTTTGCATGTATGGGCTATACATGACATTTGTTTGTTAAATGTTTGTCTCATTTGCATGATTGCAAACCATACTTTACTGTAGTTTATGATAATGCATGCTGTGGAATCTTAGCTTGTTTCTTAATTTATTCTGCTAATTGTGAAAACATAATATGCATATCTATCCTTTAAAAAAATAGCATAAACCAGCCTAAAGTCAGTAATTATTTGTTTATTCAGTAACTCACACAGAATGTTTGTCATCCAGGCGCATTGATGACGACATGGGCCGCACTCACGAACTGGAGCACTCCGCCATCAAGTGCATGCGCGGGATTATGTACTGCTACATGCGGCAGTCTGATAAGGTGCGTCACTGCGTTAAACTGTAGGACAAAACATAGCACCACTACACGCATATTCCTTGTTAATTATGTAATTTTGAAAACTTTTTGAAAGCTGTTGATGTCAGTTGGAATTTTTAGTAGTTCCTGAAAGGTTACTGTTCTAACCTCATGTACCAGATAAACCTGCAGCTTTGAAGATATTGCTAATACTACATAGCTTGCATTTAGTACTGCTGACATGTTATGCTAACTGCAGCTGTTTTAAATTGCTCACAGTTCACTCTCTGTTGTACTCTGTGACCTCTGGATTGGTTCACAATGGTTGATTTACATGACATCATAATTCAGTTCTGTTCTATTCTATGAATTTTCACATCTGTAATTCCATAGTAAAGTGAAGCAGAATATTTCAGAGTTTGTGAGTTGTGAATGGATGTTTCTTGTCAGCATTGGGAATTGAACAAGCAACCTTCTAATTGCAAGTCCAGCACTCTAACTAGTAGGCCTCCCCCACCCACAACTGCTCCCTATACCTTAGATTTGCTTTCAAGGTGATTGTACACACATCCCACGTTCTACCTTACTCTCTCTCAACACTTTCAGTCAAGCAGCACTGGTCTTGATTTACAGTTCTGAGGTTTATAGTAAATCTCAAAAAGAACTCTGTACATGCTGTGAGGCTTTCTTTGGTGCTGCACTCGACAAGAACCTGCTTACAGTCTGTTCTGTTCCTACGCATGGGATTTTATGCTGTTTCTGAATGCGTTGCGTGGTCCACCATCAGAGATCCTAGAATCCGTGGTTTTATTATCTACAGTGCCTTGCAAAGGTATTCATACCCCTTGAACTTTTCCACATTTTGTCACAATACAACCACAAACTTAAATGTTTTTATTGAGATTTTATGTAACAGACCAACACAAAGTAGTACATACTTGTGATAGGGAAAGAAAATTATACATGGTTTTCAAATTTTTAGCAAATAAAAATCTGAAAAGTGTGGTGTGCATTTGTATTCAGTCCCCCTTCATCAATTCTTTGTAGAGCCACCTTTCACTGCAATTACAGCTGCAAGTCTTCTGGGGTATGTCTCTACCAGCTTTGCACAACTAGAGACTGAATTGTTTGCCCATTCTTCTTTGAAAAGAGCTCAAGCTCAGCCAGATTGGATGGGGAGCGTCTGTGAACCGCAATTGTGAAGTCTTGCCACAGATGCTCAATGGGATTTAGGTCTGGACTTTGACTGGGCCATTCTAACACATGAAA
The DNA here is from genome assembly GCA_036877575.1 of Botia almorhae. Lineage (NCBI taxonomy): Eukaryota > Metazoa > Chordata > Actinopteri > Cypriniformes > Botiidae > Botia > Botia almorhae. The sequence continues at coordinate 10,352 of JAZGTJ010020224.1, forward strand.
ATTCTTTGATCCAAACCATTCTATTGTAGCTCTGGCTGTATGTCATTGTCTTGCTTGGAAGGTGAATCTCCTTCCCAGTCTCAAGTCTTTTGCAGCCTCCAACAGGTTTTCATCCATTATTGCCCTGTATTTAGCTCCATCCATCTTCCCAT
>JAZGTJ010020225.1:0-10503 GCA_036877575.1 Botia almorhae
ATATCATGCTGAACAGCTGGATGGGGCAAACAACAGTGCTTATTTTAGCCTGCAGGCTTTGATATGCAGGACAGGAATAGAATGACTGTGAAACAACATGTGAACATTACAATTTTGAAGATGGCACTGGAGACCGGAAAAGTCAAATCAGTGATTAATACTTGACAGTGTCTAAAAATGGAAACTCTTAAATCCAAAAATAGAACCATCATCCCAGATAAACTGGGCATTAAAAACAGACTTGCAGAAAAGTGGCTCTTCTACCTATAACTGGTGCTTTGAGGGAGGCGCTAGCCCGAAATGATGATGGTGACTCTCGGTTATTAGCCTGGCACATAAAGTTCTCAATCTCCTGTGGAAAACTGATGCGGTTTACGTGGAAGAGCGCACTGTCCCCTGTCTCTGTCACCCTCTTCTCAGCCACTGGACTCCTGCTCTTCAGTAATGTGTAGGTTATAGGCAGAGTTCCATTCTCTGCTATACACAAAATTTGGAATGGCTGACCCACAATCACATTACCAACTGCTTTAATGATTGGGGCTGAAACAGGCACTGAAAAAGAGAAGAAAATGAGAAGCATAGACAGATAAATAATGTAGAATTTTGGCACCCACATGCTATATAAAGCTCTTGCAGAGCAGACAGGAATGCATAAGAGAGCTGTAAGGGTGTGGATAGAGCAGATCAGTTTAAATCAAGTGGAAATACAGAAAATTGGGTTTTTAAAAGTACAATTCTGAAATTCTGAATGTTACAATTTTCTCAACTTTAGGTCAGATAATAGTGTCACTTTTACAAACTCTTGTGTTTTTCCTCTTCATTCTCTACTGTTATTGCTATGTTATAACATGTTATAAAATATGTTATAACAGCCAATTGTGTGGCCCAATACTCAACTGATGGTTGAGGGTATGTAATGGTTTTATAGTGGAAACCATTTGCATTTATGTAATTATTTCACAAATGTTAAAGGTTTACACTACAAAATTATTACAAACCATTTTAACTACAAACCAATTAACCATTAAATCATTTAAAAAAATCTTTTTTGTAGTGTTTTTTGGCATTATTCCTCTAGGATTTAATGATGCAGATTCTGTTGGTTCCCATCTGCCAGGTAGCATTCCACCAACAGAACCCAACACATTACCAATAGAACACATTATAGTTTCCATTAAAATCATTACAAAAGTCCTTTTAAAATGAAGTTTCTATAGTTTTTCAGTATAGATTATATGGATAATATATGTCCTTAATTAACTATATTAATCTCACCTTTAGCTTTAAAAATGAGTGGTAAGCTAGTCTTGTTAATTCCTTTAGCCATGGCCAAGCACGAGTAATTCCCATTGGTGGATGAGCTTGCCATGTTACTGTAACTGGCCGTTGAAGAAATACGCAGATCATCTTTTAGTAAAGCGTATCTTATATCTGCTGTGTTGATCTTCTCAGTGGATCTTACATCACTGCTGCAAGTCAGACGAAAGCTGTCTCCCTCAAACACCTGATCTGGGATCATTCTTAACACAGGCTTCAAGAACAGCTCTGAAAGGGAGGAGGAGTCAGGTGGTTTTTATATTGCACATATTATTTTGTTGAATTAGTTCAGTGTTTTGACAAAGTTTAGTTCAAATGCAATAGAGCACAAGAGTGCTCTGCAGGCAAAAAAAAAAAACGAATTCCCATTCATTTTCTCTGTTAAGAAATGTATTTATAATGATAACAAATAAACCTTTTACATAGACCTGCCATGAGTAAGAGTATATAGTGACAGCACATCACATAAGTTACTGCTACCATAGAAACAAGAACTCAGCAGTGACTGCAGGTGTCTTGTAAGACTCTCAAACAACTTTTTTTTATACATATACATACATATATTCTTACACAAAAATATTTTACACATATTTTAAATATATGCTTTTTTATTAAAAAAACTGTAAATTTAAAAAAATGCTTGTACCCTTTCCATTTTTCAAATATTTTTTGTGCCTCACATTAAAGTTGTTAATGTTGTAATTCATCTCGGATGTTGGTTTGATTAATGGCTTAGAACTCTTTACTCACAATTTTTTTTAAAAATGGAGATAATGAATAGGAGAATATACCAAGACTGTTGATCAAATATGTCATTTAAATGTGCAACTTTAAATATGCAATAGTTATTCAAAGTTTCTCCTAATGTTAATGCAATCCTAATGTTACCTGTTACGCTTAGTCCTTGGTTTGCTGTCTTTTGCACATTGCCTTTTTCAGCTTTACACACATAGTCTCCTGAATCCTCAGCTCTTACTGATGGTATGTGATATGTGAATCCTGTAAAAGACTTATTAAGAATAGTATTGCCCTTGGTGAGGAACACCTCAAGATCTGACAGGGCTTGCACCTGACATTGGATCTTCACCTTGTCACCCTCAACGACATTCACTTTTGGTGAAATATGTATTTGTGGGGTGATGTTCGAAAGATCTGTAAAAAAAGTCCAAAAAAAAGAGTCCAGCACACTGTCAATGTCAAATGTTATAATCAGCTAAAGCACCTTAAAAAGAGTTAACAGGCTTTTCCATGTGTTATATTACCTACTTACTTAATTTGACTAAATAAGTACAAAATAAGTGATTAAGAACAGACAAAAATTATGTTCTATAAAGTTTGACAATTTAACTGTTGCATAATGTAAATCCTGATATATAATGGATAGTTCAGGTTCTAGATTCTGATTGAGCAGCACACAAAGCCATTGTAAATTACTCTATAACCATAGACCTGTGACCTCACTATATCACTATTACTGCACCACTGCGTCTGTTTGTTATTTCTTGTTATTTTGTTATTTCTTGCTATTTTCTTGTATATTTTTCATTTATTTGGAGGTTATTGATAATTTAACGAGTTGTGATATTTTATTATGCACAAACATTCATACATATTTAATTATGACTAAAGTGTTCAAATATGTTTGAGGCCACCAGATGGCTTCAAAGATATTAGACATGGTATTAACAAGGTGTTGTGACCAAGGTAGATGTGTATGGGGTTACCTTTTACGATAACTTTCCAGGTGTTGCTTTTGTTAGAAAAGCCTGCAGTGGGTTGCATCATAACCAAATAGCCACACTGCAGGTATGTTTCTTTGGGCTTTTGCATGTTAAGTGTAGTCGTCACAGAGTTACTGGTACTCGTGACCCGTTTGATCTCCTGGTTGTTGTCATAGAAGTAGAAGATCAGGCTGCCAGTCTCCTCTAGAGCGCTGCATGTGGCGCTAACGACTTCCCCCTCAAATACAATATCAGACTTGATTTGCAGCATGGGTCTTTGAAGGCCTGCATAAATTTAAAGTAATAAACTCCTTCTGAACCTTTCATTTAAGAAGACATTTTTAATTTCTCTGTTTGTTCCAACAACTAAAAATATAGAATCAAGGCAGCTAACAGGGAACAGACCCATAACATTGGCTTATGATCTCTATAATTTCTTTCAAAGTTATCAGAAATGTTCTTGCAGTAACATTAGTAGAATGTTTTTTTTATACTTAAACAGGTTAGTATAAAAAATTGGTAACACTTTAGGTAACACATATTCACTATTAACTATTACTTTTACCTCAATAAACTCCAGTTTGGCAGTTGTAGTGTTTAAGTGGAAGTATGGGGTCAGATAAAGGGATGTACAATACGTTCATGCAGAATAAGGCATTAATATGTCCTTTATAAGTACTAAAAACAGCCAATATGGAGGCTATTATGCAACTTGTTCAAAGTGTAAACTGATCCCCATAACATAATTCTTAAATTGTTAGTAACATTTTTAAAAACGTTTCAAAGTTTAAAAATTGTATAAATTACGACCAAGCAATAATTATGTTTTGAACATTCCTAGAACATTCAAGCTAATGTTTTAAATAACAGAAAAATTACAGTTTCTCAAACATTACTGGGACTGAAATTCAAAAATGAAATCATAGTACCACAGTTTAAATGCCTGGAAAATGATCTTAGTGGCTCACATTAGCTATGTTACAAACCTGTGACTGTAAGTTTCTGAGGGTCGCTCTTTCTTGACTTTCCATAGATGCTGACTTCACATTGGTAGCGACCAGATTTAGACACCCTGACCGATGATAAAATGCGCTCCACCACTGAATGGCTGATGTTTTTGGAGTACACCACCTGATCATCCTGCAGAAAGCTGAAGGTGTAGGTCAGGGGCTGGGGAAGACTGTGACTGACCTTGGCCTCACAACGCAAGGTCACGCTGGTGCCACTCGTCACCTCATTACCAGGAAGTATGGTTAACACCACCTGATTAATAGTGAATGCTGAACAAAAATACCAACAAGTAACATAAGCATGGTAACACAAACACACGCACAAAAATACCTACAGTCCAGTTCGCGTAAGTGTTACAACCATGTCAAAGCAATTTCAAATCCCATAAATAAAAAATGTAATAATGATTGAAATTAAGCAACACAAAAATATTGAAAAGGTTATTATAATTATAACAATTGTAAGTTTTGCATGGTGATATTTTTGGTGTTGCCATCTGCCATTGTAATACAACTGGACACCATGCTTGCCACAGTGCATTCTGGGATTGACTTCTTTATTAAGAATACATGTGAATAGCCTTGTCTGCTATGATGCTTTAAAATAATGTCTAAGTAGGCAGTTCACTCTGTTTTGGAACAGAGATGCCACTTTAAAAGAACCATCTCCTCCTTATGTCTTTTTCCTGTAGTCTTAAGGAAGGCCACACTGAGAGGTGTGGAAATCAGTTCACTCTAAATAGAGAGAAATGGAAGGAAGTCACATAAACAAACACAAAACATTATTCCCTCAGGAACGCAGAGCCAGTGATTTCTACCATACAACTCTCAACCAGGCCAACAAACACAAATCTGGAAAAACAAACAAACAAAAAAACCAAAGGTAAAGGTGATCAACCGCTCAGACATTTGTACTGTTTGTGGGATAGAATCTGCATCACTAATGTTGTTTGATTGTCTAATTAATCTCAGACTAAACATCTTGAAATTGCATGAACTGAAGACTTCCTGTGAAGGGCTAAACAGTGCATAACAAGTATCTCTGAAGGATCAAAGCAACCAAGTGAACTAAAAATACACCTAATAAGTCTCGCAAAGGCACAGATCTGTCAAAGTATATTTCAATGCTCCCTTTCTCCCAGAAATATAAATAAAGGGGTCAGGTGTTTCTGAAAGGGGTAAAAATAACCACGTTGTTACAGACAGAATCTACTGTTCTAAAACTGTTGTGGGTGCAGCTCTCCCGTACCATTACAAGGAATGGACTGAAATTAAAATAAAGACTTACCTGCCTGTGTGCTGACCACTTGCCCTGCAGGTTAGAGCAAAAGTGAAGAAAGTGAGGAAAGAATGAAGCGCAGATAAAAACCGGATAACGAACCTCTAAGTCTTACAATAGTAAGTATCCTTACACAGTGCAGCCAGGCCGAAGTGGAGAAGTGTGAAATAGAGAAAACACAGGCTCATCCTTACAGGTGAGTGATCATGAACGTGGAGACACACATGCAGACAGCATACAATACAAAACTGTGAGGAATGGTTACACTTACCACACAGACCCGCCTTTCTTTGTTAAATGTTGACCAGGAAATGTGTTCCTTCCTCAGGATGTGTGCATTTGAATGCTTTGCTCGTCCAGGCCCATGGAAACATTGCCATTCGGCCTGTGGCAGGTCTCAAAGCCTCCTGTAACAGTGCTGTGTTAAGGACAACACACTGATATGTAATGTGTCAAGAAGATGCAGTTTCATACACATGCTCATGTCACCAAACAATGTGGTGTTCATTTTTTAGAAGCATGATAATGTGTGCTTTAGAGATGTACCATGGCAAATATTTTTTTGGGCACAGTGTAGTATTTTTTGAAGTACCTATGTATGTAAATATGGTAATCATTCAGTACCATGTTTTATTACATAATACCATCTTATACTATTAAAGTACAATATCATCCCTGCAGTACTATTTTGTAAAGGGAAACTTAACTCACATGTCTCTAGAATCTGTGGCTAAATGCAAAAGTTTGATTCATGTATTTCTACAGAAAAGGCCACAGAAAAGCAATTCCACAGACTAAAGAAAACGGTCTCTTTAAAAGTGACCCTGACACCATAGGACAGCCTCTAAAGGACAAGCCACATTGGTACATTGAGAATTCATGATAACTGTAACTAACTGTCAATACATTATAGGAAATCAATATAACAAATGTAAAAATTTGTTCAGTGTCTCCCTCATTGGGCAGGTGAGATGTACTGTCAGGTTGCAGTATGGTTGTGTGACCACCAGGTGTCCTTGTAGCTTTACAGAGAGGGTGTTGGCTGCAGGCAGACCATGTAGAGTCCTCACGAAGGCAGTTTTATGTACATAATAAATCAGAAAAAATGCCCTATATTTTTATTATTAAAAACAAAAAAATGAGAAAAACAGATCTTTCCCAACTCTTGAATTGCCTGTCAAAACAAGCAGTGATGTTGTGGATGAGAGGATTAATTAGAGCTGTCGCAGTCACTGCACCTTTGTGTTCCGCTTTGAGCGAGAGCCTGTTTTTCATTTCAGTTCCTTTAGCCACCCGCGTGAGGGAACTCTTGAATTTAAAGTGATAAATGATTCACAGTTTATGGTTGAATTTAATTGGGCGTCTACCTCCTTGGCTCGAGTTTTTGTGGTGACTTACATCACGTTTAGCACACCATATCAAAAACAGGATGTCCTGCTGCCCATGAAGAGAGATGCCAATACCAGACGCCCAAATCACAGTCACGACACAATGAAGAGTCAGAGCTGACTGGCTGCTGCAGCTTCACTGGAGCCAACACTAATACAGGAGTCTTCCGGCTGCTTGGTAAACTCTTTTACATTCTGTTTCAGCATTGTGTTGGAAGCACTCCCCCACTGCAGCACATTGAAGTGTATTCAGCCTAGAGGTGTTGATGTGCTTGTTATACAGTGACATAACACAGTACGCTGCTGTAGTACATAATACATGTTACACTTTTCACCAGTGGGAAAAAAGATGTATAGTGTCTAAGCAAATGACCACACCATTTAGAGGAAAATGAATGAATGAATAAATAGATCCATCCATCACCTAACAACCACTTACAATGTAGCAATCACTCATTACAAATAACAAGCACTTGGCAACAACTTTGCAACCTTCCAGAGCATCCACGAACCTAACTAGTAACATCTTAGTAACAAACACTCAAGGAGCTACCTTGTAATCACTCACCTTAGCAACTATGTCACAGGCATATTTAACTGTTTTCAAACTACACAAAGCTTGTATAATATTTAAAATATATCTTTATTCAAACTGTCTGAGCATTCAATCTATGTAAGACTTTTTTACCATTCACACTTCACACATTGTCAAGCCAATATTCCAGTTTAGCATTATGTCTTTTATCAATGTTGCCTTGAATTTGGACAGAGGTATCTGCCTTCCTTTATAAACAGGCTTTAAGTCGGGAGCACATCTATAGTGCCTTAACATGCTGTCTAGGTAGACAGCTCACTAACAGAGCCTTAACATCTGATTTGCTGTATCTAATCTGGAGATGTTTTGCTATCAGCAGCAATAGTGATTTTACAGACCTGCCTGACAGAACTGTGCATCAGAAATTTAGTATTGTAACTACTCTCGTACCAACATGCTGGCCTGATTTATTTTAGGGCCTGACAGAGGTGTCATAATGGGGGGTTCGTGCTTTGAGGTTCCTGATTAATGACTTTCCCTGAAGATGTAGTGCACCAAACTGGGCCAAAGTGTGAGAGAGAGCAAGACCTTCTTCAGAACAGAGTCCAGTCATAAAAATCATTTAGGGTCTTAATAGCGGCTGTCATACTGGCAAAGAACACAGAGCTGCATGTGGGAAAACAAACATGACTGAGGATGAATGTTGCTACGCAAACATTATACAGCAAGTTAAATGAGACTAAACAGCAGCCAATAACTCAGACACAGTGCTTGAATTTACTATTACCTTTTGCTTTATTATTTCAGCTGTTTTCTCACTTAGCAAGCGCAGCTAGTAATTTGTTGATTTGTTGGCACATTTGTTACGAATTTGTGAAAAGTTTACAACGTGGCCAGAACAATGCTAGCAAAACACAGGTGCTGCTTTCCTCTAGGGCATGCTTGCAAAAAATTTAATTGACAATGTTTTGCCAAGTCAGTGACAGCAATTGATGGGATATTTGCCTAAACTGAATGAGAGTGACAGGTACATTTAGTTTTTTGACAAAGGGAAAATAAAGACAGCAACGTGCGTCAATCGTGACATGCCTCTGGTTTTTACAGCAGACACATGTCTATGCAAAAGTCGGCCACTTTTACTCGTATAATCAGTGAAATGTAGGTCGTTCTGTATTTGCCATCCAAACGCCCTCAAACGTGACTATGGAATCATGGGGAAATGAATTAAGGACATGCTTTTATAGATCTGTGTCAGGTGTAGATGACATGATTTTTTTTCATTCAGAACACAGCTCACATTATTATCAGACTAACAGTCACCTATTTTTAAAATGATAAATCCAATTAAATTTATCCTTTGGGGACAAAAGAATTAAGCCGATAGTGTTTAGACCAAATCCCTTATATTGATTGACTCAAAAATAGGATAGGATAGAGGAAACAACTATTCTGTTCATCCATCCATCCATCCATCTATCCTGTTATGATAAAGCCACCATGAGCTCTGAGGTTAATAAACAATAAATAATTCTTCTACTCTAGTGTCAGAAGTCAACAGTGTTTTAACTTTAACTTTTTTAATTTATATTTTATACCAAAATTTCCAGAAAAAATATGCTACCCATAATTCTGAAGAAAAATCTACCAATCAAAAAAGTCACTGTTGCCATGGAAAGGAATATACTGCAAAATAGGTCACACTCTTAAACTTTAGACAACACAAGCAACAGAGACATTTTTGGCATTTGTCCATATACTGTGTTCAAGTCCACTTATTCACCAGCTTGCTATATGAGGGAAGCATGAGTAAAACTGTGTGTATTCAGACACAGACCTGGACTATATTGTACACTTTGTATAACATTCCAAACCAATATGCATGTGGTTTGTTAATTTTATGTTATTAATACTTTTATGCTGAGCCAGATACAATTATTGCTGCATATTTGAACAAACTGGAAAAAGTCTCAAACGCTTCTGTAGTAGATAATACAATTTGTTAACATTGCAACATAAGGTCCCAACCACAAAACACTGCAATATTAACACATTAAATAGTCCTTGCAAGCTACAGTAGCATGTGCAACATTTTCTTGTTTCTACAAGTTATTTACTCACAAATCAGGTATTTGAAGGGACTTTATATTTGCTGTCTGACAACAGAATTTTTTGAAACTTTAGAAAAGAAAGTGAGGATTAGCTCTTTAGGACCTATAAGCCTATAAAAGGAAACCTGTAAGGAAGTTGCTGCTCTTGTACGTGATGAAAGTGTTACTTGTACAGACTTTGTTTCTGGTTGTTCCTGTGTTCATGCACTTCCTGTTTGTTAATCCTCATCACCTGTTTCACTTTGATTAATCACACTATTTAAGTTCCCTGTTTAGATGTTTAGTTTGTCGGTGATTGTTGGTGTTTGGATTCTTGAGTATGCCTTCAGGATCTTGGTCTTTGTATGTTTCTGGATTACTCGGATTATTGTCGCTACTGTGCACCTGTTATTGCTCATGACTTTAATTTATACGGTTAGTGTTTGTCTCTTTCCACAATTAAATACCTTTTGCCATTTATCCCCGCGTCCTGCTCCTTGTCTAAGTTGAACATTAACCATAACAGAATCACCGACCACCCAAACAACAGCACAGCAGCAATTTTTTTCCCTTCACAACGGTGGACATATCTGTGGAGCAAGAGCGTAGTCTGGAGGACCCTGCCCACAACACCACCGTTGGGGGTGAGTATGAGCTGGATTTAAGATCAGAAATTATGCCTACAAATTCTAATATATAGTAATGGTGAACGTAATCCCATCCAACCTCCCTCTCCCACCTCCTATTATGTCTTTCATGGTCTCATCGCCGATGTCGCTGGAGCCTGTCAGTCCCTTTGCTCACCATCAGCCCACCAGCGGTGTTGTGGGTTCGCTGCTGGTCTGTCCGACACCAGCCACACCGGCACTGAGGATGGAAGATCCCTCAGCTCTGCTTTCTGCCTCCAGCGCCCAGACTCCTCCTCCACCCTATGACCCTTTGGCTCTATTATGTCTTCCAGCTTCCCCGTCTCCATCGTTGCCTCTCAGTCAACCAGCTCCACCCGGCTCTCTCGACCCTCTGGCGCCACCTCGGTCAGTCATAGTCCCACCATCTTCTCTGGACTATACTCCTTCAGCTACACTGCGTCACTCCGTCCCACCGGCTCCGTTGGGCTCCTCCTTCCCTCAAGCTCCCCTTCAGTCCTCCATAGCTCTGGCTCTGCC